>JARQOC010000002.1:279965204-280058700 GCA_033576535.1 Allobates femoralis | reverse complement strand
GCGCTGCCCTATTCCTATCATCACACTACACTGCCCCGGGGACCCTGCTCTACCTGTAGGGAGCTACAACACCTTGCTGCCATCCATTCCCCTGGAGGTCTGCAGCAGCGCCGATGCCATCACTGGATCTACAGGTGGCGTCACGACATTCATCGTATACCTGTATATACCCCCCTTTTTATTGTCTCCCCAAGGGCACAGGCTCGGGCACCGACCTCACGTGACATCCTTGTACCCAAACGCCCAAGATCTGAGTACCCCGTCCCTTGTGGGCCCGACAATAGCAAAATACACGTCCTGGTCATTCACATCTTTAGGGGTAATCCTGGGGACAAGGATTACCCTAGGAACCCCATGTCTCAGGGACAGCACAGGTACAAACTGTCCCTACTACTTGTTACCTATGTGAGTCATATTTGGGAGCTTAGCAAGGTATAAGTCTCTGGAATCCCCAACTTCAGAGGTAATCATTGGGACAAGGATTAACCTAGGAACCTCTAGTGTGGCGCCCCTGCGGGTATTAGCCACAGTATAAGATCATAATAGTTGCACTCACTTAGAAAGCCATGCCACTGCACTACCACCTTTGGCCAGTAGGGGGAGCTCAAGAGACACCAGAGACTTCCCTAGAGATAAAACACTGGTCTGAGGTAAATTTTCAGACAGTTGGAGCCAGGAGCTCAGAGTGACAGGAGCTGCATTGAGTTCCTGAGGACTGACTGACAATTTCCAGGGCCAAGCCATCGGTCTGAGGAGGAGAAAACTGATAAGAGAAACACTTTCAGAATCGGGTAGCATCATTATCTACCCTAGATAAAAAGCGCAGATACGGATACCGGATCCGTGGCTGCATTAGTTATATACAATACAGCAACCGGAAAAACGTGAGGTAACAACAAGCTTCACAGGGCCAGACACAGCAACATACTAAGAGTTCAGCAGTACTCCCGGAGGGGGTAAGCAGAGAGAGACAAAGGACTCAAGTTGCCTGTTGAGTGGGACCCAGAGAGGACAGATTTGGGCCGGCAGCGAGTTCACACACGGCAGCAGGGCCACATAGACAGCGCAAGCAGGAGGTAAAGGACCCGGTGGGGCCTGAGCAACTGAACCCCTATTGCAGACTCCGGAGACGGGACTTGTTGTATTATAGTTTGGTTGAAAGTAAACCAGTTAAACCTCATCTGTGCCTCAGCCTCTGATTTAACAGCTACCATCTATCCAGGATTCGGACCATCACCGCTGAGAGAATTTGCTGTGAATCAAGTAAGTGTCTGTGCCCTTAACATCTCCTCACCATACTTCCATCTTCATCCATCATTAACTTTAACATCACCTGTCCAGGGGACCCTACAGCCCTACCCGGAAAAGGGCTATACCATCTCAGCTGCCTCTCACCATCATCCCCTGGCCAGTACAAGGCAGCGGTGGCCATATATAGCCACATTATTCTGGGTGGCGTCACGACAATAACATCTACAAACTTTATAAACTATATATAAACTTCTAAATCCCCTGTAAATACCCCCTTTTAGGAGTGTGCCAGCCTGGGGCCACGGCCTGGGTCCAGCCACCAGTGACTCCCCCAAGGAAAGGGACCCTGCGCCGGGTATCCCGGTCCCCTAAGCTGGGCGGCACATCTCTCTTTGGCGTCACGAACAGGATTTACCGTGCCTGGTTAAATCGGGTACTGTGTGCCGTGATTAATGCCGAAAATTGTGAGAAAATCCGAGAAAAATTGACTTTTTTTAAAAATTTTTATCAAAAAGTGATTTTCCCATTGGAAACCATTGAAATAGACTTTTCCCCATTGACTAACATTGAAACAAAATGGCCGCCAGCCTCTGAGGTAAAATTGCATCATCACTAATTACCTCATAACTGCCACAGCACGAGACTGCTATTTGAACTGTGTCATAGCCCTGAGCTCTGATCTGACTGAAAAATTTCAGATTCCGCCATTACTGAGCTCACGGCGAGCAGAAGCAGCAGGGGGCGTGTCTTTGTGGGCGGCACCAAGCTTAGAGCTCTTACGTCGGCAAAAGGGGAAAACCAATCCTGCTGCACAGCGGAACGATTATACGCCATCCCGACGGAAGCAGAGGACCGGAAGGGTCCGGATTAACTAAGGGGGCGCAACATGCCGCAGCACGGAGACGCCGAAACACCCGGCGACACAAATGCAGCTGAAGCACAAAACAGAGCGCCCGGCAGCACAGCGGCGCAAGGTGCAGCGCCCATTATGCCGATGTTGATGCCATATACCCCAGGTGCTCCATGGCTTCCAGTGTATGAAGGTAAGCCTAATTCTTTTGATGATTTTAAAGAAAAACTGCTGGCCTATTTAAACATGTTTCCAATGGCAGAAGCTCAGCGTGTCGGTTTGCTGATGGCACAGTTAAGTGGTAATGCCAAGCGAGAAGTCACAGCATGGTCCGCTGATCTAAAAGACACTGCTGAGCATATTCTAGCTGGATTAAAGGCAGTATTTGAAACTACTGCTGGTAGCAAAGCAAAGACCAAATTCTTCAATTGCAAACAAAAGGCCAATGAGAGTGTGAGAGACTTTGCCCTGAATTTACAGGAGGCCCTTAAAGCGCTTACACTGGCTGAACCAATGTTTAACACTGGCGCTGATAAATTGCTAAAAGATCAATTCATTGAGGGACTATTAACCCCTTCTCATCGAGGGCATGCGAGTATTCTGACTTTCAAGGACCCTGAAGTGACATTTGCCCAGTTAAAGGAGAGCGCTATTCGTCTCCAGCAGGCAGAGGCACTTTGGGATCAGGATCCTGAGCCATCCATTACAGAAACCCCTCAACAACAGAAAATGCCAGTGACATCAGTTAAGCCCCTGGAGGCCAGTGCTAATGATGCTTTCCAGCAAAAGCTTGACTCTCTAACAGACATTGTCACCTCAATGGCTAAAACCATGCAGGAAATGAGAGAATCACAGACTACACCCAAGATGGAGTTGGCGAACCGCAGAGAGGATATTCCCTGGATGAGACCCCAGAGATACCCAGCGTGGAGAGGACGACCCAACGACCGTTACCAGCCGGATGGACAGCCTATTTGCCGCCGTTGCCGGAAGCCAGGCCACATCGCCCGCAATTGTGATTTAAACAAGGATCCCCTGGGAATGCGGGCCGCTTCGCAGGAGTGAACTTTCAAGGCCCAACATCCTGGCACGACAAGTACGTCGGAGGACGTCCCATTATCCCCATCGTGCTGGACGGTATTCCCCTCAATGCCTTGTTGGACACTGGTTCCCAGATTTCATCTATACCACATATCCTTTATAAGAGGTACTGGGCAGATTCAGACATTGATAAAAGACCATCTAATGTTGAGCTAAGTATATATGCTAGTAATGGAAAATTGGTACCGCAAGTAGGATTTAGAGAGATGACCATTAAGATTGGTAGAGCAGAATTAAAAAATCAGGGTATCATAATTGTTGATGTTAACCGACGGGAACCTTTTGTATTGGTAGGTATGAATGTTTTAGAAAATTGTTTTTCCGAGGTTATTACTATTTTACAGCAATTTGCGGAAACTGCCCAATCCTGCCAGCAGAGAATTCTCTGGAGAGAGATAAAAGCATTGGTGCTGAAGCAACAAGTAGAGGTTGCAGGTGGAGAAATCGGCAGTGTGAGGGTAAGTGACCCAACTCCTATAGTAATACCTCCAAAAACTGAAATGCTGGTATGGTGTAGAGCAGCCATTGGTATTAAAGGACGAGATTACCAAGCCTTGGTAGAGCCTGTGTACACTGATAGTAGACCCACAATATTAACGGCTGGAGGAATAGTCGAGGTACACAGGGGAAGAGTGCCCATACGTCTTTTGAATTGTGGAGAGGAAGAGGTCACTTTACCAAGGTACGCTACAATGGCCAAGCTATACACTGTTGACAACAATGCCATCACAGCCATTGGGCCCTTGAATCCGTCATGTCAGGCGGACGACAATGGTTCAAGTGGAGAATTAGAAGATTGGTGTCAGCAGCTGCATATAGGTACAGATTCAACACCTACCCACCAAAAACAAGGGGTGTACCGACTAGTAGAAGAATATGAACGGGTCTTCAGTAAACACCCATTAGACTTCGGACAGATTAAAGGGGTAGAACATACAATTCCTACCGGTAACCACCTACCAATAAAAGAGAGATATAGACCCATACCGCCCGCTCATTATCAATGTGCTAAAGACATGCTGAGAGAGATGAAACAGGCCGGGGTAATTAGAGACAGTTGTAGCCCCTGGGCAGCCCCTCTGGTAATAGTTAAAAAGAAAGACGGAACCATGAGAATGTGCGTAGACTACCGGCAGATTAATCACATTACCCATAAAGACGCCTACCCCTTACCTAGAATTGAAGAGTCATTAGCTGCTTTAAGATCTGCTAACTATTTTTCCACCTTAGACTTAACAAAGTGGGTATTGGCAAGTCCCTGGGCTGAGGAAGATAAAGAGAAGACAGCATTTACCACACAATGGGTCTCTGTGAATTTAATTGTATGCCGTTCGGACTCTGCAACGCACCTGGTACCTTTCAGCGATTGATGGAATGCTGTCTCGGACACAAGAACTTCGAAACCGTCGCACTAATAAACTGGACAATCAGTGGGAATCCGTCCCATATACAGTTTTACCAATGAGAGTGAACAATCCTAAAATGTGTCTTATAAGCAAAGATGGTGGATTAACATCAGTACTAGTGTCAAGAGACAATCTAAAACTATGTCCAGAGACATTGAGAGAAAAAGAAGTCATTCAACATGAACCAGAAGTTATTCAACCAGTACCGGTTCAACCTGTTAACGAAAAAGAAGAAGATGGAGTATATCACACCTATCTAGGAGACTTTCCTAAAACCTGGCCAACCTACAATGGTGCAGTAGTAGTTCCCATGATGGCCTTCTATCAAACACCAGACCCTGTACCACAAGAAGTCCCAAGACAGGAAGAACAAATTCCTAGTAATAATAGTCCTGGACACGGTGGAATTGCCAACCCCACAAATGTGGAATTATCCCTAGCAGAACCAGAAGTACTTACTAGGTATACGTCCACTCACACCATCACATTGAGTACACCCAGTACACAAGCGTTACGCAGATCACAGCGTAGTACTCAGGGTCAATTACCAGCAAGATATGCAGACTACCAAATGTAAATAGATATTTCAACCAGAAATATCTGAAAGGAACTTGTTTAGTTGTTAATTAGTAGTTATTAGATGTAGCGTTAAAAAAAAAAAAAAGCCCAGTACCTACAGAGACTATTCTGTATGAACTACTTGCATATTCTTGAACTCTTTTCTTCATTTATCAGCCCGGAGGTGGTAAATTAAAGCTCCGGAAAGACTGCTTTTTAAACATTCTTAAGTTTATTCATAAACTTTGTTGGAAAAATGGACGCTAATTGCAGTGCCTTTCCTAACAAATAAATAGCCCTCAAGGACAGAGCTGTATTAATGGACGCTATTTGAAGTGACTTTTTACAAGACTCTATTTTTTAAACTTGAGTGGTTTTTGTAACTTTTTATTTTTTTTTTAAGACTCTATCAATATTATCTGTTATATCTTATGTTTATTGTCCCACAGTCCCGGAGTACTGTTCTTAACTAAGGGGGAATGTGGCGCCCCTGCGGGTATTAGCCACAGTATAAGATCATAATAGTTGCACTCACTTAGAAAGCCATGCCACTGCACTACCACCTTTGGCCAGTAGGGGGAGCTCAAGAGACACCAGAGACTTCCCTAGAGATAAAACACTGGTCTGAGGTAAATTTTCAGACAGTTGGAGCCAGGAGCTCAGAGTGACAGGAGCTGCATTGAGTTCCTGAGGACTGACTGACAATTTCCAGGGCCAAGCCATCGGTCTGAGGAGGAGAAAACTGATAAGAGAAACACTTTCAGAATCGGGTAGCATCATTATCTACCCTAGATAAAAAGCGCAGATACGGATACCGGATCCGTGGCTGCATTAGTTATATACAATACAGCAACCGGAAAAACGTGAGGTAACAACAAGCTTCACAGGGCCAGACACAGCAACATACTAAGAGTTCAGCAGTACTCCCGGAGGGGGTAAGCAGAGAGAGACAAAGGACTCAAGTTGCCTGTTGAGTGGGACCCAGAGAGGACAGATTTGGGCCGGCAGCGAGTTCACACACGGCAGCAGGGCCACATAGACAGCGCAAGCAGGAGGTAAAGGACCCGGTGGGGCCTGAGCAACTGAACCCCTATTGCAGACTCCGGAGACGGGACTTGTTGTATTATAGTTTGGTTGAAAGTAAACCAGTTAAACCTCATCTGTGCCTCAGCCTCTGATTTAACAGCTACCATCTATCCAGGATTCGGACCATCACCGCTGAGAGAATTTGCTGTGAATCAAGTAAGTGTCTGTGCCCTTAACATCTCCTCACCATACTTCCATCTTCATCCATCATTAACTTTAACATCACCTGTCCAGGGGACCCTACAGCCCTACCCGGAAAAGGGCTATACCATCTCAGCTGCCTCTCACCATCATCCCCTGGCCAGTACAAGGCAGCGGTGGCCATATATAGCCACATTATTCTGGGTGGCGTCACGACAATAACATCTACAAACTTTATAAACTATATATAAACTTCTAAATCCCCTGTAAATACCCCCTTTTAGGAGTGTGCCAGCCTGGGGCCACGGCCTGGGTCCAGCCACCAGTGACTCCCCCAAGGAAAGGGACCCTGCGCCGGGTATCCCGGTCCCCTAAGCTGGGCGGCACACTAGCTTGAGGGACCGCTCAAGTGCACACTGTCCCTGCTACCTAACCTTCACTGTCATTACAAGCAGTAGTACACATATACTGTAGAAGGACTGTAGGGTGAAAAACCCTGCCAATATGCCTTAAATCCAATACTATCTCTGCTCCAGCAGCTGTCCCTACAGACGTTTTACTAGAATAATGAACAGTATTTAGCCCCTAAAAGGAATTTTGATTTTAGGTTGCACCAGTATACCTATAGTACTGTAAGGCAATAAACCTTTCCTATATTCCTGTTCTAATCTAAGGTCTCCCTCCTTGATCTACCCTCCCTGAGCTACAGTGTGACGAGCATTGCTTCATTGGGTCATATTGTATATAAGACATGATGACACTATGCAGTCAGCCAATCACAGTAATGCCAAGCAATTCATGTTGATTGGATGTGAAAAAGCTGGAAAACTTGTGCAGTGGGGACTCGAGCATAGCACTCAAGCACCTGCGATACGCGATGAGTAAGGAGCATGTCCTAGCACCCCAATTCTTGATCGTGTATAGAGCAGTAATGACCACACTCGATCATTAATACTTATATAAATCTCTCTATTGCTACACAGACTTTTTAAGAGCAACATACCATCTAGAGAGATTCAGCATTACATGGAGAGAGTTCATGTCATTGCATTTTAAGATCTAACAATTGTTATCAAACTTGAATTTGAAACTTCATTTGTATTAAATTGAAAATTAAAACATCTAACAAAGCCCCCAATCCATGTAGAAATCTTGTTCCTGCTCTTTCAGGTTAGACTTCTTTCACATAACGTTTTTTTTTTCCTGTCTGTGGGATCCTATTTTTTGTAGGACCCCACGGACAGGAAAGGACACCACAGCGGGGCACTCTCACTTCTGCAATGTATAATATTTATTGTGGAAGTGAAATTTAGTAAAAAGAAAGAGTTAAAAATAAAAAATCTCATGCTCACTACCCGAGATCCACCACTGCCTTCAGCAAGGTCGGGTGCTTACAGGACCTGCAGTGACGTCACAACCCGATCAGCCGATTGGGTCACATGACCACAGTTACCGCAGTAACTGTGGTCATATGACCCGATGACGCTGCCGGATTTTGACATCACGGCAGGTCTTATAAGTACCCGGACCTTGCTGGAGGCAGCGGTGGATCGCGGACAGGTGAGCATGCAGATTTTTTATTTTTAACTCTTTCTTTTTACTAAATTTCCCTTCTGCAATGTATATAATACATTGCAGAAGTGAAATTAGAAGGTTAGGAGCAATTTTAGTTTACTGAGCATGCTCAGTACACTAAAATCGGAAACAGCTGATAGTTCCTCGGACTCCGCGCTCATAGGCCCCCATG
This sequence comes from Allobates femoralis, assembly GCA_033576535.1. Lineage (NCBI taxonomy): Eukaryota > Metazoa > Chordata > Amphibia > Anura > Aromobatidae > Allobates > Allobates femoralis. The sequence continues at coordinate 280,050,560 of JARQOC010000002.1, read as the reverse complement.
TTAAAGGCCGAGGATCGGATCAGATTTCACCTAATTGCCATCTCTGATTTTGTGTCTCCCCGATTTTGGGTACAGCAAAAAATCGGACACAAATCGGATCACAAAATCGGATGGCAATTAGGCCCAATCCGAATCGACCCCCATAGGATAATATGGGGGACAAATTGGATTTACATCAGACAGCCACGGATGGGAGAAAATCGCTACGTGAAAGCAGCCTTAGTAGACAATGTAGGTTATTGAAATCAAATTACTGAAACTTTGAACACTGACAAAAACGTATGGACAAGAAAGGACAGAAACAATAGTTGTACATTCATATACACAATCTCTAGCTTGTAAAGAAATCATTACAACAAGCCTATACCTAACCTTGAATAAGTGTTTTCCGGCTGTCATCTAAAAATCTAAAGAATATCCAGTAGAGAATACATGCAGGGGACATACATTATTTTCACAGCTTTTTATCTCACACGTGTGACTTTGCCTATCAAGAATTTCAGGCTCTTATTCTCACTGGTGGGACTCTGCTATCTCCCTCTGCTGTATATATCATGCCAGAGAACTGTGTACCTTTTTTGCATTAATATAAATAGCTGTTTAGGATTGATTTCTGCACCCGATAGTCTCGCCTGACCTGTTCTTCATCTGCCTTGCTTTGTATGTATTTCAGATCTGGCTTATTTAGAGTCGAGATAGGGTAACTTTACATATTATGGGTGCATTTAGAAGGACATTTTCGATTCTAATCGGAAAGTAAAAGGCTCTTTTGGGGATTCCAAAAATGATGTCTATTTGATTTACATTTCCTATGTTGTGGAAGTGATCCATTGGAGGCTATAAATAATAATGATTGATATTTCCACTATAAAAGATCAATTTCCTTTTTTTACCAACTTCACAAGTATATAGATCAGACTGGATGAAGAACATTTTTTTTATTTTATGAGCAAGTCTAAGGTATACATTGTATCATATTCTAAGATTAAATTTAATGTGAAATGTTGCTAGGCCATGTATTTTTTTTAATTTTTTAATGCCTTAAAGAGAACCTGACAGCTCCCCTATGCCTACCAAACTGTAATTTACAACACGCTACCTAACAAGTCCTTTGTCTAGTATATAGTAAGTGACTGCATGGTATGGCAAAAAAAAATGTTAAAAATCATTTTTTGATATGCCAATTTAGACTAGTCAAGGGGGTTTGGTTTCCCCAGACTCATCCTCCAGCTAATCATATTACGGCACCCCTGTGTTATGTTAACATGATATGTGCAGACTTTTATGATTTCATGTCAGTGCATAGCTAATCTGAGGAACTTTCAGGTCCCCTTTAGTTAAGTTACAATACAGCTGGAACATATTTGTTTAAACATTGTAAACTGCCCATTTTAAAATCTCTGCACAGAAATATAATCAATTAATATTCACCCATATGCTATTTGATATATGGTTGTGAATTTATGTATACTCCTCATCTATACATTATTAATATAATTGCGCGTAAGAAAATGATTGACTAAATTTAGAATCTTTATGTTAGTTAAATCCTTGAAAGTTTGCTTAACTATGCAAAACTTAGAGATGAGCTAACATTGCTTGAACATATACGCCAATTTCAAATTCAGCACAAAATGGCCGATTCAGTTTGGTGTCGCGAATTCGAACACTTTCTCAAAAAGTCTAGTGAATGAGGATTTGTTTGGAAAAAAGTTCAGAATTTAAAATGGTCCTAAAACTTTACTTGTTTATTTGGGGTAAAAACGCTTGCCAGAAGACCCGCTGGCTGTGGACAACACCTAATGGTTAGGAGTGTTCTCAGCCATTGGGTCTACTGGCTTGTGTTACACTTATTTATTTTCATCAATATGTTTACTACAAAGATGTCACACTTAAATAATGACTGAAACAAAGTATCTGCAACCCACTTTACATACATTGTAGCCCGACATATAGGTGTTAATTAATCAGCTAGGTAATAGGCTACAATAGTTTGCAAACAATCAACTCCAGTACTGATTACTCAAATCGAATTGTGGCACTCAATGCAAGAGGTGGTCCTCAAAGAGAAAGCACACAAACACACCCAAAGCCATGGAACTGTAACATCGTCTCCTATCAACCTACCTCTGTCTGCACTCCAAGTGGCACACAGGTACACTGTTCTGGATTCCACACTGCAGCCTTTTTTTATGGATCCCCTGCAAGGCATGGCTGACCTTGATTCAGAGAATGATATAATCTACCTAACCACTCAAGGCACAGAAGATTGGTTGGCAGAACTAGACCCAGAGTGGCAACATGAAGAGGAGATGGAGAATGATATCTATGTCACCTGGAGCATCACTGCACTTTTGCACAGTGTTTGCCAAGTGCAGTTGTCAAGGGCCGCACACAGTTCCGCACTGTAGTTGGCCACCCCTGGACTTGATGTCTTTGAGGAAGTAGCCAGGGGGCAAGAGGATTCTTAAAATCTCAAACAACATGCTGGGAAAATAGTGAGAATCCCTGCTATGTGATGCCGACTGTGTAACCTGACATAAAATAAATAAAGTATGGAAAAAAAGTGTTGCGCTCCATCCTATTTTTAATTGCCAGTCAAGGTTTAAATAGGTAGCTGAGGGCTGGTATCCTCAGTGGGGTGTGGGCCCATCTTTATTTTTTCCTGCCACATGCTATAGAATAGCATCCTGCAGCTGCCCCAGAAGTTGTCACAATCATAAGAAGCCCCAATTCCAGGTGCTTTACCCACCTCTTCCGGTTGCCGTGTAGCAGTGACAAACTGGGTAATAAGGGGTTAATGGCAGCTTTGTATTGCTAGCTGGCATTAAGCCTGAAATTCTTAATGTAGGGTCAATGTTAGACTTGGTAGAGCCATGTAAAGTGATAGTAATTGGGGCCTCTTATGAATGCTCCAATTTCTGGTGTGGATGCAGGCTGCTATTCTATAGCGTGGAGGCGCCGATAATGATGGTCCCTCACCCCACTGAGAATACCAGCCCTCAGCTACCTAGTTTTACCTTGACTGACAATAAAAAGAGGAGAGTGGACCCGAAAGCAAGCAAGCAAGCAGCAGACTGGTAAGATTTGCGTGTTTCAAGGTGTGTTTGTCAGCTTTTGGACACATTTTTGTTTTATTCATGTACTCATGTTTATTCTAGTGATGTACTGCTGAAGTAATCATGGTTATGCTGTTTAGTCATGTACCGATATTGATTCTGATGCTGCATTTCTGTAATGGTGATGATACTGATCCTTTGCAAATTAAGTAATTAGTGAAGCGCGAGCATGCTTGCCACTGTTTGATATTCAATCATGCATTGGAGTGTTGAGGTACACTCATTACTAATTACTAATCGAAAATCATGGGTGCTTAAGCACTATGCTTGAGTCCTGGTCCCACATGTTTTACTCCTTTTTCATGGCCAATTAATATGTGGGGATTACCTGGCCTACACGGTAATGCCGTAGCCACTTTGGCTACTGACACTACTGTAATTGGCCAGCCGCATTGCATCATAAGGTCTTATTTAGGATGCCAACACAATGCAGTTCAGGGAGAGTTGATTAAGCAGGGAAAGTTTAGATTAAAGCACGCATGGTTTATTGCCATACAGTCCTTCCATAGGTATATTGCTGCTGAAACCTAAAATCAAAAGTCCTTTTGGGGGCTAAATACTGTCCATGATTCTAGTAAAACCGATGTTATCTGCATTCAGTGTAGGGACAGCTGCAGAAGTAGGGATAGTTTTGGATTGGATGCCTATAGGCAGAGTTTATTGTTTTACAGTCCTTCTATACACTGTGTTCCAAATTATTATGCAAATGTTCTTTTTCTCTGATTCTTCTAAATGGTTGGTGCAAATGACAGTCAGTGTAATAAAAGTCATCACCCATTAGAGAATACATCAAATTTTATTGAAGAAATCTCCCTATGATAACAGTATACCGTAATTTTCAAAATGTAAAAAACTCTAAAAGCACTGTTCCAAATTATTACGCACAGTAGAGTTTGTAAACATTTGATATGTTTGAAAGAACTGAAAATGCTCATTTGTTGAATTTGCAGCATTAACAGGTCACATTCACTGAAATAAAAAGCTATTTAGCTCCAAAACCTCCTAACAGGCCAAGTTACATGTTAACATAGGAACCCTACTTTGATATCACCTTCACAATTCTAGCATCCATTGATATTGTGAGTTTCTGGAGAGTTTATGCTTGTATTTCTTTGGATGATCTCAGAATACACTCCCAGAGCTGCTGTTTTGAGATGAACTGCCTCCCAACCTCATAGATGTTTTGCTTGATTATACTCCTAAGGTTCTCTAAAGGGTTGAGATCAGGGGAAGATGGTGGCCACACCATGAGTTTATCTCCTTTTATGCCCATAGCAGCCAATAGCACAGAGGTATTCTTTGTAGCATGAGATGGTGCATTGACATGCATGAGGATGATTTTGCTCCTAAAGGCACGTTTTTGCTTTTTGTACCATGGAAGAAAGTTCTCAGTTGGAAACTCTGTATACATTGAGAGGTCATTTTCACACCTTCAGGAACCTTAAATGGGCCTACCAGCTGTTTCCCAATGATTTCAGCCCAAAACATGACTCCTCCGCCTCCTTGCTGACGTTGCAGCCTTGTTGGGCCATGGTGGCATCCGCCAACCATCCACTACTCTATTCATCTGGAACATCCAGGGTTGCTCGGCACTCATTAGTAAACAAGACTGTTTGAAAATTAGTCTTCATGTATATCTGGACCCACTGCAACTGTTTCTACTTGTGAGCACTGTTTAGGGGTGGCCGAATAGTAGGTTTATGCACCACAGCAAGCCTTTGAAGGATCCTACACCTTGAGGTTCGAGGGACTTCAGAAGGCACCAGCAGCTTCAAATATCTGTTTGTTGGTTTGTAAGGCCTTTTTAGCAGCTGCTCTCTTAATCTGATGAACTTGCCTGGCAGAAACCTTCCTCATTCTGTCTTTATCTGCACAAACACATCTGTGCTCAAAATCAGCCACAAATCTCTTCACAATACAATGATCACGCTTAAGTTTTCGTGCAATATCAAATGTTTTCATCCCTTGTCCAAGGCATTGCACTATTGTTGCTTTTCGGTAGCAGAGAATCCTTTTTCTGTCCCATGTTACTTGAAAACTTGGCCTGCGTAATATTGTGAACACCAGTTTCCTTTTATTGGGCTCATCTGCAAACTAATTATCACAGGTATCTGAGATGATTTCAATGATCAAAGAACCCTAAGACACAATACATCATGGGTTTCATGAAAAATAATAAAAATGAACCTATGACACTTAAAGGGATCCTGTCACCCAAAACACTCTAAAGCTATTAAAAGCTGTCCCAAGAGCATAGTAACACTTACCCTACACTCCTTTTAGCTCCTAAATGCACCAAGTGAAATTGAAGATAATGTTATTACAGTACCTCATTAGGTGATAATGAGTGACTATGCTATTCATAGTCACCTGGCAGGCTCTCCACTTCATGATATCACGCCTCCTAGCATGCGGTTTTAAGCTAACAAGCGGTGCGGGTGACTACTCACCCGGCGCAAAATGACGCGATTCGCGTCACCCAGCCCACTACAGGCCGCGAGACAGCACAGAGCGCAGGAGGCGCGCATTTTATCTGATTAGAAGATCACGCCTATGAGGGATATCATGAAGTGGAGAGCCTGCAGGTGACTATGAATACATAGTCACTCATTATCATCCTAATGAGGTGCTGTAATAACATTATCTTCAATTTCACTTGGTGCATTAGAACTCAAAGGAGTGTAGGGTAAGTGTTACAGCCTAGGGACAGCTTTTATAGCTTTAGAGTGTTTTGGGGTGACAGGATCCTTAAAAACAATTTGCATAATAATTTGGAACACAGTGTAGTTATATTGCTGCTGCAACCTAAAACCAAAAGTCCTTTTCAATACAATTGAATGTACTAGTGAAACAGCTGTTACCTGCATTCAGTGTAGGAATAGCTGCTGGATTAGAGCTAGTTTTTGATTAGAGGCATGGTTTATTGCCTTAGTCCACTTTTACAATAAAACATGCCAAACCAAAGATAAAATAGATTTTACAGGAAAAGATGTTAAAAAACATTCTTTTCATATAATGACTTGTATATAAGACATTAAAAAGAGAGAAAAAAAACTACCTCCTCCCACCTCTTAACACTCATTACTTCTTAGCGTATTTCCCTATTGCCTGTGACTACAGAAGATAACATAGTAGAGGGGGAAATAAAACTACATTAGGCCGGTTTCACATTGGTGTTCAGGTGCGCTGCGTCTGGGTAGCAAACCCAAGTGCAATCACGAACGCGGTCATCCATCTGCAAGTGAAAGCAGCTGATAGAATCCGCATGAGTTCACTGTGACAAGAGAGAAGAAAAAGGGCAGAGAGAAGACAGGACAGAGAGGAAAGAAAGGACTAAGAGGAGAGAGAGGAAACAGGAGACAGAGGAAAGATAGGAGAGAGAGGAGACAGAGGACAGAGAGGAGACAGAGGACAGAGAGGAGACAGAGGACAGAGAGGAGACAGAGAGAGAGAAAGAGACTGATTTTCTATGGGTTTGTCTATGTGAACGCATGCGTTCCCTGCTTTGACCTGCAGATGGCAATGCGTACATAGGCTCGCATTCATTGTTTCACAGCTGCGGAGGCTTGTGTACAAAATAAGCTCTGTGCGACGCACTAAAAATGCAACAAGATGAATTTTCCGTGTGTCCGCAAAAACTTTTTTGTACGCAAGAGAACGCAAATGCAGCAGAACGCAGGTACACTGCGCCCATATGTTAAACAAAATGCTGTTCACTTGCGTTTGGATGCGCTCACAGATGCTGCGTGGCAACGCTAGTCTGAAATCGGCCTTACCAGTAGTCATTGTTAAATGTAATTTTACATTTTACTACCTTACCTGAGTATATGATGTGTGTGACATGGTCAGACATTCCTGTTTTTTTATGAATGAGGGACTCTGAAACTCACAAAGCCTATGCTGATAATGCAAAAACTGCAAAAAATCAGAAGGAATGGGGACTCAGATAAAACCAGTTTTAGACAAAAAGGAGAGCCTCATATACATTCTGTTAAAATTGATAGGTAGTTGAACTCTTAAGGCCCCGTCACACGGGGCGACATTGCCGCCAATTACATAGGCCACGCCCCTACGTCGCCTATCAGTGGCATCGTCGCCGCTGGGAGGTGCTCTGAAACCAGGCGACCGATCTGGGGTGATGTGCACACATCGCCCCATGTAACTGGCCGCCGGCGACCTGTCAGGTGATGGGAGCCACAGGCTCCCATGATCCTGCATCGCCGCTGGGGTTTCAGACACCCTGGCGGCGATGCCGTCTGTCAGCTTGCCAGCACGGGGCTGGAGATGTCGTGCCATGTAAATGGGGGACAGCGACTTTAGACTCATAAAATCTATTTTTCTAAATGCAAATCTGGCAAAAATTAGTTGCCAAAAATTAGAGGGAGGGACTTCAATACACCATAGAAGACATGTAGGGGAGGGTCTTAGGAAACATTGTTTTCCTAATTTTAAGGAATGGACTCCTAGACTGGTAATATCTATATACTAAGTGCAAGGAGAAACATTTACTTCACTGGGAATATACATCTATATATGTAAGAAAATTGTAGACATAGGCCTCATACATATCCTGAAAAATTATTAAAGGAGGGTATCATACACACCTAGGGAAAAATTAAGAGTGAGGTCACATGATGACCCTCCAAAATTGTTGAGTGAGTGAGGGCCTCCTGTTTAACCTGGTAAAATTTGCAGCAAGGGCAGCCCTATAACTCTATAAAACTGTTGAGCAAGGGCTACACATTAAGTCTCTTAATATTAGCAAAATGGAAGCTCGAAGAACCTATAAAAATGTAAAGCAAGGGCCTCCAATTAACCCATCAAAAATTTGGCACAATAGTGGGCTAATTAACCTTTGAAATTGTTGATCCAGGGAGTCTGTTTAGCGTCTTAAAATTTGCAATAATAGTGACCAGATGACCTTATAAAAATGTTGTGCGAGGGCTGCCTATTTATCCTCTGGAAGTTTTTAGCAAAGGCAGCTTAATGGCCCTATAAAATTTTGAGTGAGGGCTGCTCGTAGACCGAGTTAAAATTTGGAGCAAGAGAAACCTGATGACCCTATAAAAATGTTAAGTGAGGCCCGTCCATTTAACTGTTAACTTTTTCAGCAATATTGACCTGATGACACTACAAAAATGTGGAACGATGACCTCCCGTTAACAGAAAATAAAATTTCCAGCAAAGGTGGAGAAATTACTCTCTAAAACATTTCAGCAAGGGCTGTTTGTTTAGCCTCTTAAAATATGGCAAAAGGGGGGCCTCATGAATCCTCTAGAAATGTGGAGCAAGTGCAGGGTCAGCGTTAAGGCAGTTGCCTAGGGCCCCACTCTCTTGGGGGTCCCCAAAGGAGCTGCGCTGAAAATAGCATTAAAACAGTAAAAAAAAATTAATAAATACACATATTTGGTATCGCTGCGGTCGTAAGAATCTAAGCTATCAATATATGAAGTAAATTAATCCAATTGGTGTAAATGGCGTAATGGGAAACAAATAAAAACACCAGAATTATGTTTTTGGCCACCACATTGTTACAATAAAAAGCAACAAAAAGGCGATCAAAATATTGTATCTGACTCAAAATGGTATCAGCAAAAATGTCAGCTCAGGGTGCAAAAAGTACGCCTCACATAGCCCTGTATCTTGAAAAATGAAAATATTTGTGGGTCTCTGAAAATTACAAATAAAGCTAATTTTTATTTTATTTTTATTTATTTATTTTTACAAATTTCAGTTTTTTTACATCAGTTTATTCTGACCTAGATAATCAACTTATGAGGTCACTATTACCATATACAGTACAGAGCAAAAATTTGGACAAACCTTCTCATTCAAAGAGTTTTCTTTATTTTCATGACTATGAAAATTGTAGATTCACACTGGAGGCATCAAAACTATGAATTAACACATGTGGAATTATATACTTAACAAAAAAGTGTGAAACAACTGAAAATATGTCTTATATTCTAGGTTCTTCAAAGTAGCAACCTTTTGCTTTGATTACTGCTTTGCACACTTTTGGCATTCTCTTGATGAGCTTCAAGAGGTAGTCACCCGAAATGGTTTTCACTTCACAGGTGTGCCCTGTCAGGTTTAATAAGTGGGATTTCTTGCCTTATAAATGGGGTTGGGACCATCCGTTGTGTTGTGCAGAAGTCTGGTGGATACACAGCTGATAGTCCTATTGAATAGACTGTTAGAATTTGTATTATGGCAAGAAAAAGCAGCTAAGTAAAGAAAAACGAGTGGCCATCATTACTTTAAGAAATGAAGGTCAGTCAGTGCGAATAATTGGGAAAACTTTGAAAGTGTCCCCAAGTGCAGTTGCAAAAACCATCAAGCGCTAGAAAGAAACTGGCTCACATGAGGGACCCACCCCAGGAGAAGTAGACCAAGAGCCACCTCTACTGCGGACGATAAGTTCATCCGAGTCACCAGCCTCAGAAATCGCAGGTTAATTGCAGATCAGATTAGAGACCAGGTCAATGCCACACAGAGTTCTAGCAGCAGACACATCTCTACAACAACTGTTAAGAGGAGACTTTGTGCAGCAGGCCTTCATGGTAAAATAGCTGCTAGGAAACCTCTGCTAAGGACAGGCAACAAGCAGAAGAGACTTGTTTGGGCTAAAGAACACAAGGAATGGACATTAGACCAATGGAAATCTGTGCTTTGGTCTGATGAGTCCAAATTTGAGATCTTTGGTTCCAACCATCGTGTCTTTGTGCAATGCAGAAATGGTGAATGGATGGACTCTACATGCCTGGTTCCCACCGTGAAGCATGGACAAGGAGATGTGATGGTGATGGGGTGTTAGGCCAGATGACTTGGCCTCCACAGTCTCCAGACATGAACTCAATCGAGATGGTTTGGGGTGAGCTGGGCTGCAGAGTGAAGGGCCAACAAGTACTAAGCATCTCTGGGAACTCCTTCAAGACTGTTGGAAGACCATTTCCGGTGACTACCTCTTGAAGCTCATCAAGAGAATGCCAAGAGTGTGCAAAGCAGTAATCAAAGCAAAAGCTACTTTGCAGAACCTAGAATATAAGACATATTTTCAGTCGTTTCACACTTTTTTGTTAAGTATATAATTCCACATGTGTTAATTCATAGTTTTGATGCCTTCAGTGTGAATCTACAATTTTCAAAGTCATGAATACAGAAAACTCTTTGAATGAAAAGGTGTGTCCAAACTTTTGGTCTGTACTGTAGTTAACATGATAAATAAAAAACTCAAAAAAAATTGTGGAATTATACTTTTTTTTGAAATGTCAAAGCATTTGGATTTTTTTTTTCTCATTCTCCAGTACGTTTTGTTGTAGAATGAATGATATCATTCAAAAGTACAACACGTTTCGCCAAAAAAAAAGCCCTGATACGTCTATGTGGAAGGAAAAATAAAGTTCTGGCTCTTGGAAGAAGGGGAGGACAAAACAAAAATGAAAAATCGCTCAGTGGTAAAAGGTATAAAATCCATGTAAGAGCAGCAGGAGCGCCCTCACAGGCTTTAATCTTCACATGTTCATGATGGCTGTGATTAGAGTTAGGGGACCTCCTTAATTCCTAAATTTGAAGACAGTTATCAAGCAGAACTTACAAGGCATTAAAGGGGATGTCCAGGATTAATAAAACTTTACTACATTCTTTCAAAAACAGCACCCCTCCTTTCTACAGGTGGCATGTAGTATTACAGCTTAGGCCCATTCTCTTCAATTAAGCTGAGCTGCAATATCACACACAAACTGTAGACAGAGGTGGTGCTGTTTTTGAAAGAAATCAGTCATGTTTATAGAATTCTGAACAACTCTTTTAAGGTCAATATTTCCATTAGTGACCCCAGAACAACACAAGACCACCATGATGGGCCTTAATTCCAATGTATTTTTCTTATAATATGAAGAATATAGCAGATCTTTGTTAACCCCTTCACGACCTAGGACGTTGTGCAACGTCCTGTGTTTCTGCCTGTTAACGACCCAGGACGTTGCACAACGTCCTGGCAGATTTGAGCTCCTGCACCCCCTGTGAACCGGGTCACTCAGGTGTCACAGATGCTGCTGCTCTGTGACAACCTGTAGATGACCCCACAGGGGGTGGTTTAACCCCCCCCATGCCCAGGACCCCTCCGATCGGCAGTTTAAAAGTGAAACTGCCGATCGGAGGGAATCATAGGGATTCACCCCTCCAGATCTGATTGGAGCTCTCCAATCAGATCTGGAGGGGCGGATCAGCAAGTGCCCACCCCTCCTCACCCCCCTCCAGCTCCAGGACTGTCCAGGGCCCCCCCGCTGTCCCCCCCAACCGCCCGCCCCCCTCTATTACAATGTATCTGACGGCGGGCTGCACCCGCGTGCGCCCGCCGGCAACACTGCCTGCTCCCCTGCTCTGGTGCTCCCCCCCAGGCTGCCCCCACCTCTGGGCCCTGTGCCTGGCCCCCCCCTCCCTCACCTCCTGCGGGGGGCTGCACACTTCGGTGCACCCGCCGCCGCGCCGCCGCTGCTGCGCCTCCTCTGCCCGGCCCGCCGGTCTGTGGCCCCGCCTCCTCTCCCTGCCTCCTCTCCCGTCCTCCTCCTGCTCATCGGTGGAATGAGGGAGGTAAGTATGTATGTATGTATGTGTATGTATGTATCTATGTATGTATGTATGTGTATGTATCTATGTATGTATCTATGTATGTATGTATGTGTATGTATGTATCTGTGTATGTATGTATGTGTATGTATCTATGTATGTATCTATGTATGTATGTATGTGTATGTATCTATGTATGTATGTATGTATGTGTATGTATCTATGTATGTATGTATGTGTATGTATCTATGTATGTATGTTTGTATGAATGAATGAATTGATGGATGGTGTGAATGGATAGGGGGTGCATGCGTGGACGTGTGCGTGGACGTGAGCGTACATGAGCGTGCGTGGACGTGAGTGTGCGTGTGTAGACGTGTGCGTGTGTGGACATGTGTGTGGACGTGTGCGTGCATAGATGTGTGTGTGCATAGACGTGTGCGTGCGTGGATGTGTGCATAGATGGATGTGTACGTGGATGTGCGTGGTTGTGTGTGTGCGTGGATGATGGGTGCATAGGTGGATGGATGGGTGCAACAAGGGATCAAGTGTCCTCTTGTTGTAGTCTCTGGGATCATAGTCATGGTGCACTGTATGACAGGTCATTGTCATACAGTGTACCATAACTCTGACCCCAGAGACTGTAGGAAGAGGACACTTCATCCCTTGCTGCAGTCTCTGGATTGGCCAGAGGCGATCGAGCGTCGTGGGACCTTCGTTGTGGACTACGTCGGAGGCGATCGAGCGTCGTGGGACCTTCGTTGTGGACTACGTCGGATCTTTATAATAAAGATGGAGTCCGAATTTTGTTTGTGTTATTTTTTTCAAATAAAAAGATTTTTCTCTGTGTGTATTTTCTGACTATTTACCAGAGATTCCTAATGGCGGGTCTAACATTGGCCCTATATTATGAATCTCGGGCTTAGTGCCAGCTGCCAATAAAAAGCTGGCATTAACCCCTTTATTACCCAGTTTGCCACCGGCACCAGGGCAACTGGAAGAGCATGGGTACAGCGCCAGAAAATGGCGCTTCAATGAATGCGCCATTTTCTGGGGCGGCTGCGGGCTGCAATTCGCAGCATGGGGGGCCCAGAACGCTTGGGTCTCTCCATGCTGCGGATTCCAGCCCCCAGCTGCCTAGTTGTACCTGGCTGGACCAAAAATATGGCGGAGCCCCATGTCATTTTTTTTCTAGAATTATTCCTAGAAAAAAAATAAAAATGGGCTTTGCTGTATTTTTGGTTGCCAGCCAGGTACAATGAGGCAGCTGGGAGTTGCTGGCAGTCCGTAGCTGCCAAGTTGTACCTGGCTGGACCAAAAATATAGCGGAGCCCTATGCCATTTTTTTTCTAGAATTAGTCCTAGAAAAAAATAAAAATGGGCTTCGCTGTATTTAGATGCATAGTGAACACTTTGAACCCCCAGGTGCTTCACAAATTGATCCGTAAAAATGAAAAAAGAAAATTTGTGTGAAAACAAATGTACTTTTTCCTTATTACGAATCAATTTGTGAAGCACCTTGGGGTTCAAAGTTCTCACTATACATCTAGATGCATTCCTTGGGGGGGTCTAGTTTCCAAAATGGGGTCACTTGTGCGGGAGCTCCAATGTTTAGGCACACAGGGGCTCTCCATACACGACATGGTGTCTGCTAACGATTCCAATAGTTAGCGGACACCATGTCGCGTATGGAGAGCCCCTGTGTGCCTAAACATTGGAGCTCCCCCACAAGTGACCCCATTTTGGAAACTAGACCCCCCAAGGAACATATCTAGATGCATAGTGAGCACTTTGAGCCCCCAGGTGCTTCACAAATTGATCCGTAATAATGAAAAAAGAAACTTTGTGTGAATCAAATGTACCTTTTCCTTCTTACGGATCAATTTGTGAAGCACCTGGGGGTTCAAAGTGCTCACTATGCATCTAGATGCATTCCTTGGGGGGTCTAGTTTCCAAAATGGGGTGACTTGTGGGGGAGCTCCAATGTTTAGGCACACAGGGGCTCTCCAAATGCAACATGGTGTCCGCTAACAATTTGACTGAAAAATCAGCTCAAATTGTTAGCGGACACCATGTCGCGTTTGGAGAGCCCCTGTGTGCCTACACATTGGAGCTCCCCCATAAGTGACCCCATTTTGGAAACTAGACCCCCCAGGGAATTTATCTAGATGGGTGGTGAGGATATTGAACCCCCAGGTGCTTCACAAATTCATCCGTAAAAATGAAAAAGTACTTTTTTTTCTACAAAAATTTTCTTTTAGCCTAAATTTTTTCATTTTCACATGGGGAACAGGATAAAATGAATCCTAAAAATTGTTGGGCAATTTCTCCTGAGTACATCGATATCTCATATGTGGTCATAAACCACTCTTTGGGTGCACGGCAGGGCTCAGAAGGGAAGGAGTGCAATTTGACTTTTGAAGCTAATTTTCCATTCAAAAAGTGAAATGGCGCTCCTTCCCTTCTGAGCCCTGCCGTGCACCCAAAGAGTGGTTTATGACCACATACTAGCTGTGAGCCCGATGCAAATGCATCGGGTGTCTAGAATACTATACTTTGTATGAGGATTACCGCAAGCGCGCCGCAAGTGTAACGACTCGCTGGCGCCGACCAATTAGAAGCGCGGCTCAGGCAGCGACTCGCAATGGCCTCGCGGCCATTGCTCGCGCTACCTGACCGGTAAATCGTTAACTTTGAGGGCGAGCCTCTGGTTCGATTTTCGGCCAGCGACTCGCAATGGCCGCTTCGCGGCCATTGCTCGTACTCAGCCTGCGCGAGCAATGGCCTCGCGGCCATTGCTCGCGCAAGCCAGCGACTCGCATTGCTCGTCCTCAGCCTGCGCGAGCAATGGCCTCGCGGCCATTGCTCGCGCAAGCCAACGACTCGCATTGGCCGCTACGCGGCCAATGCTTCGCCGTGCTGACGTCACAGAGTGACATAGCCACGGTCTTTTCGGGTACCCACACGAAAGTGCCTACGGCAATTATATAGTAGATACTGTACATTGCATATGGAGGGGTGAGGAGAGCGGAGGCTGGAGGGGAGAGCGGAGGCTGGAGGGGAGGGCAGAGGCTAGAGGGCAGAGCAGAGGCTGGAGGGCAGAGGCTGGAGGGGAGAGCGGAGGCTGGAAGGGAGAGCAGAGGCTGGAAGGGAGAGCGGAGGCTGGAGGGGATTGGCTGGAGGCTGGAGGGGATTGGCTGGAGGGGATTGGCTGGAGGCTGGAAAGGAGAGGCTGGAGGGGAAAGGCTGGAGGGGAGAGGCTGGAGGGCAGAGGCTTTAGGGTAGAGGCTGGAGGGGAGAGCGGAGGCTGGAGGGGAGAGCGGAGGCTGGAGGGGAGAGCGGAGGCTGGAGGGGAGAGCGGAGGCTGGAAGGCAGAGCGGAGGCTGGAGGGCAGAGCAGAGGCTGGAGGGCAGAGCAGAGGCTGGAGGGGAGAGCGGAGGCTGGAGGGGAGAGCGGAGGCTGGAGGGGAGAGCGGAGGCTGGAGGGGAGAGCGGAGGCTGGAGGTTAGAGCGGAGGCTGGAGGTTAGAGCGGAGGCTGGAGGTTAGAGCGGAGGCTGGAGGTCAGAGCGGAGGCTGGAGGTCAGAGCGGAGGCTGGAGGTCAGAGCGGAGGCTGGAGGGCAGAGCGGAGGCTGGAGGTCAGAGCGGAGGCTGGAGGTCAGAGCGGAGGCTGGAGGGCAGAGGCTGGAGGGCAGAGCGGAGGCTGGAGGGCAGAGCGGAGGCTGGAGGTCAGAGCGGAGGCTGGAGGTCAGAGCGGAGGCTGGAGGTCAGAGCGGAGGCTGGGGGTCAGAGCGGAGGCTGGAGGTCAGAGCGGAGGCTGGAGGTCAGAGCGGAGGCTGGAGGTCAGAGGCTGGAGGTCAGAGCGGAGGCTGGAGGTCAGAGCGGAGGCTGGAGGTCAGAGCGGAGGCTGGAGGTCAGAGGCTGGAGGTCAGAGGCTGGAGGTCAGAGCAGAGGCTGGAGGTCAGAGCGGAGGCTGGAGGGCAGAGGCTGGAGGGGAGAGCGGAGGCTGGAGGGGAGAGCGGAGGCTGGAGGTCAGAGCGGAGGCTGGAGGTCAGAGCGGAGGCTGGAGGGCAGAGCGGAGGCTGGAGGTCAGAGCGGAGGCTGGAGGGCAGAGGCTGGAGGGCAGAGCGGAGGCTGGAGGTCAGAGCGGAGGCTGGGGGTCAGAGCGGAGGCTGGGGGTCAGAGCGGAGGCTGGAGGTCAGAGCGGAGGCTGGAGGTCAGAGCGGAGGCTGGAGGTCAGAGGCTGGAGGTCAGAGCGGAGGCTGGAGGTCAGAGCGGAGGCTGGAGGTCAGAGCGGAGGCTGGAGGTCAGAGGCTGGAGGTCAGAGCGGAGGCTGGAGGCAGAGCGGAGGCTGGAGGGCAGAGGCTGGAGGGGAGAGCGGAGGCTGGAGGGAAGAGCGGAGGCTGGAGGGGAGAGCGGAGGCTGGAGGGGAGAGCGGAGGCTGGAGGGGAGAGCGGAGGCTGGAGGGCAGAGCGGAGGCTGGAGGGGAGAGCGGAGGCTGGAGGGGATAGGCTGGAGGGAGAGCGGAGGCTGGAGGGCAGAGCGGAGGCTGGAGGGGAGAGCGGAGGCTGGAGGGGATAGGCTGGAGGGGAGAGCGGAGGCTGGATGGCAGAGGCTGGAGGGCATAAGGGAGGCTGGAGAGGAGAACGGAGGCTGGAGGGGAGAGCGGAGGCTGGAGGGGGGGGGGGTGCTGTCATACAGATGTGAGGGCCGGGGGGACTCACCGCCACCGGCGTGCGTGTGCTGTAGGAGGAGAGGAGGGGCGGGCAGAGCTGCCGGACAGGAAGTTCCGTCCTCCCTCCTCTCCGGGCGCACGGCGGGCGGCTGTGGTGAGCACGGGGCCCCCCAGGGGGTGGAGGCAATGGGCCCCTCATGCCGAGTGGCGGGATGACAGCGGCGGTCGCAATGCCCGCTACGCGGGCAATGCCTCGCACGGCGTGGTGACGTCACAGTGTGACATAGCCACGACGTGCGGGGGCCGACACAAAACGTGCTACGGCAATTATATAGTAGATAGATGTGTATATACTGTATATGTATATATGTGTATATAGTGTATATCTATCTGTGTATATACTGTATATCTATATATGTGTGTATAGACTGTATATGTGCATGTATGTATATATGTGTATATACGCTATATGTATATGTGTATGTGTTTATATACATGTATATATATATGTGTATATAGTGTGTATCTATGTGTATATACAGTATATCAATATATATGTGTATATAAGGTATGTGTAGATACTCTATATCTATATGTGTGTGTTGAAATAGTGTATATGTACATAGAGTGTATGTATGTATATAGAGTGTATGTATGTATATAGTGTATGTATGTATATAGAGTGTATGTATGTATATAGTGTATGCATGTATATAGTGTATGTATGTATATAGTGTATGTATGTATATAGTGTATGTATGTATATAGAGTGTATGTATTTATATAGTGTATGTATGTATATAGAGTGTATGTATGTATATAGAGTGTATGTATATAGAGTGTATGTATGTATATATAGTGTATGTATGTATATAGAGTGTATGTATGATTATAGTGTATGTATGTATATAGTGTATGTATGTATATAGTGTATATGTATGTATATATAGTGTATGTATGTATATAGAGTGTATGTATGATTATAGTGTATGTATGTATATAGTGTATGTATGTATATAGTGTATGTATGTATAGTGTATGTATATATAGTGTATGTATGTATATAGAGTGTATGTATGATTATAGTGTATGTATGTATATAGTGTATGTATGTATATAGTGTATGTATGTATATAGAGTGTATGTATGTATATAGTGTATGTATGTATATAGAGTGTATGTATGTATATAGAGTGTATGTATGATTATAGTGTATGTATGTATATAGTGTATGTATGTATATAGTGTATGTATGTATATAGAGTGTATGTATGTATATAGAGTGTATGTATGTATATAGTGTATGTATGTATATATAGTGTATGTATGATTATAGTGTATGTATGTATATAGTGTATGTATGTATATAGTGTATGTATGTATATAGAGTGTATGTATGTATATAGTGTATGTATGTATATAGAGTGTATGCATGTATATAGAGTGTATATGTGTATGTTGTGCTGCTGGTTAGTCGTCCTGTGTGTGGGGGGATTTTTGTCCCCTGTGGTGTGTCTCTCCCGGATCTCCTCTCTGTCTCTCAGCTGCTGTGTGTGGGGGAGGTGCAGGGTGTGGGACCGAAGCAGAGCAGGGGTAGACTGTAGAGGGGCAGAATGGGCTCCCCCTCCCCCCGTTTCCCCTGGGCTCTATTTGCCCCTGCAGTGTCTTAACTCGCCCTGCCCCCTGTGTGGCTTCTTACCCTTCTTCCCAGCTCTGATCTATTAATAGAGGGCCTGAAGTGATGTCTGAGTCATGTGAATGATCACATGACTCTGACATCACCAAAGGTCCTTTAGCCTTGTAGTGAAGAGATGATCGGAGCAGAGACAGATGCGGCAGTGTGCCGGAGCAGCAGGAGAGGTGGGGGGGATCTACGGCTGGCAGGGGTGTATGGCTGACGGGGGTGTGCAGGCGGGGGGGGGTAGTTCTCCGGGAGGTGCAGTGCGGCTGCGGCTGTCAGCTGCTGTGTGTGGTGGTTGCTGTCCCGGGGGATGGAGTGTGCGGGGCCGGAGCTCCTCTCCCTCTCTCTCTTGGCCGGGTCTCCTGTGTCTGTGTGTGGGGGTTGTTGTCCCGGAGGTGCACTGCGGCTGCTTCTCGCGATGACGCTACGCGTCATCGCTCGCAGTGGCGCAAAGCATTCTGGGATTCGGCTACAACGCCCGAATTCCAAACTGCGGATTATATAAATAGATGAGATATCGATGTACTCAGGAGAAATTGCCCAACAATTTTTAGGATTCATTTTATCCTGTTCCCCATGTGAAAATGAAAAAATTTAGGCTAAAAGAAAATTTTTGTAGAAAAAAAGTACTTTTTCATTTTTACGGATGAATTTGTGAAGCACCTGGGGGTTCAATATCCTCACCACCCATCTATATAAATTCCCTGGGGGGTCTAGTTTCCAAAATGGGGTCACTTACGGGGGAGCTCCAATGTGTAGGCACACAGGGGCTGTCCAAACGCGACATGGTGTCCGCTAACAATTTGAGCTGATTTTTCAGTCAAATTGTTAGCGGACACCATGTTGCATTTGGAGAGCCCCTGTGTGCCTAAACATTGGAGCTCCCCCACAAGTCACCCCATTTTGGAATTTTTAGGATCGATTTTATCCTGTTGCCCATGTGAAAATGAAAGAATTGAGGCTAAAAGAACATTTTCGTTAGAAAAATTAAAATGACCATTTTTTCCTTCCACTTTTCTTTAGTTCCCGTGAAGCACCTGAAGGGTTAATAATCTTCTTGAAGGTAGTTTTGAATAGCTTGAGGGGTGCAGTTTTTGGAATGGTGTCACTTTTGGGTGTTTTCCGTCATGTACACCCCTCAAAGGGACTTCAAATGTGATGTGGTCACTAAAAAAAATGGCTTTGTAAATTTTGCTGGAAAAATGAAAAATTGCTGATGAACTTTGAACCCTTATAACGTCCGAACAAAATTTTTTTTTTTTTCAAAAATTGTGCTGATGTAAAGTAAACATGTGGGAAATGTTATTTATTAACTATTTTGTGTCACATACCTCTCTGGTTTAGCAGAATAAAAATTCATAATTTGAAAATTGCTAAATTTTCAAAAATTTTGCCAAATTTTTAATTTTTTCACAAATAATCGCAAAAATTATCAACCTAAATTTAATATTAACATGAAGCCCAATATGTCACGAAAAAACAATATCAGAATTGCTAGGATCCGTTGAAGCGTTCCAGAGATATTACCTCATAAAGGGACACTGGTCAGAATTGACAAAAATGGCCTGGTCATTAGGGTCAAAATAGGCCGGGGGGTGAAGGGGTTAAAGATGACATTTAAGGAGATGATCCTATGAAAACATTCTTCTTACTGACTCTACAGTTTGTAAAACCTATTTCATTAAACACTTGTAGGTAATTTTCAATTAATATATGCAGGGGCGTAACTACAATAGGTGCAGGGGTTGTGTTCGCACCCGGGCCCTGCAGCCTAGGGGGGACCCCAAAAGTCCCATTGGCCTATAGAAAAAGACTAATACTATTTAAGATTTGCAATAATTGGGGGCCCCGTTGGAGCTTCCGCATCAAGGCCCCCGGGCCTGAATTTATGCCACTGAATATAATGTTCAGAATTCCCATCTCTTGGTCAGTGGATAATGGTTAGAAAGAGGACTTTCCCTGAAGGAGCCCTGCTGTATAACACAGACAGACAATGATGGAAATGGATGTGTGTGTGTCTGTGTGTGTGCTCGGTGTATATAGTGTTTGCATCACATACCGCATGCTCGGTGTATATAGTGTTTGCATCACATACCGCATTTTGTGTGTATGTAGCATCCACTTTTATAAACCCTAGCAGCACAGACGAGAGTTCTTAGGTGTAAACATGTTAGCAATTATCCAACAAATGAGCAAAATGCGGCTCATCATCAGGTGATTAGATTGTTTATGGAGAAACAAATATCCTTGTTCTCGGCAGCACACGCCCACTGAAAACTGCAGAAGTTCTGCTGATAGCATGATACTGTAGGGGCAGATTGTTCTACCAGTGATTGTTCTGGATTCATCATTCTTCATCATGATGGGTAAAAAGTCCGGAAACAAGCACAGAAGGACTTGAATATTATAGATCGCGCTCATTTACCAATCTGAAATAGGCACTTGTAAATGTAACCCAAATGTCTGAGTGTGATGATGCAATATGTGAGCATTTAGGGGCCACTTTAACCTTTTCCCCAGGGCCCCACTTTGCCTAAAACTGGCCCTGGGCAAGTGTTACCCATTTACCGTATATACTTGCGTATAAGCCGAGATTTTCAGCCCAAAAATTGGTCTGAAAAGTCCCCCCCTCGGCTTATACGCGAGTCATATACAGCCCCAGTGGTAGTATACAGCCGCCCGCCACCCCCATCAGTATACAGGTCCCCCCATCAGTATCCAGGGCCCCCCCCCCCTTGCTCCACAAAACCTGCAAAGTAAAATCATTATACTTATCACTGTCCTGTCGCCGCCGTTCCCGCCGCTGCCATCGCGCTCCCCTGCTTCATCCGTCTTCTTCCGGCTTCCTGTGGTCGGCGCAGGCAATGACATCATTGCCTGCACCGACCACAGGAAGCTGGAAGACGCTGGATGAAGACGGAGGAGCGCGATGGCAGCGGCGGGGACGGCGGCGACAGGACAGTGATAAGTATAATGATTTTACTTTGCAGGTTTTGCGGAGCAAGGGGGGGCCCTGGATACTGATGGGGGCCTGTATACTGATGGGGGTGGCGGGCGGGCTGCTGTATACTACCACTGGGGCTGTATATACCTCTGGGGCTGCTGTATACAACCACTGGGGCTGTTTATACCTCTGGGGCTGCTGTATACTACCACTGGGGCTGCTGTATATACCTCTGGGGCTGCTGTATACTACCACTGGGGCTGTATATACCTCTGGGGCTGCTGTATTCTACCACTGGGGCTGCTGTATACTACCACTGGGGCTGCTGTATACTACCACTGGGGCTGCTGCTGTGTATACCACTGGGGAGGCTGCTGTAACACTGCTGGGGCCTGTATATACCACTGGGGATGCTGCTGTATACCACACTGCTGGGGGCTGTATACTACCACTGGGGAGGTCTGTATACCACTGGGGGGGCCTGTATACCACACTGCTGGGGGCTGTATACCTGTGCTGGGGTCCACCCTCGGCTTATACATGAGTCAATAGGTTTTCCCAGATTTTGGGGGCAAAAGTAGGGGGGTCGGCTTATACACGGGTCGTCTTATACACGAGTATATACGGTAACCTTTTAAAATTTGTTGTAAGGGCGGCCTAATATTTCTCTAAAAATGGGGAGCTACAGCTGCCCGTATAGTCTCTTTAAATTGGCACAAGAGCGACCTGAATACTATCTAAAGAAGTAAAGCTAATCTACTTAAAATTTGGCAAAAGGGTGGTCTGATGACCCTATAAAAATTTAGAGCAAGGGTCACATGATGCACCCATCAGATACTGATCTTTTTATGTCACAAGAAACTGGACAGCCCTTGATTGATATTGAAACAAATATAAGTAATTGCCAAAAGTGCCAAAAAGTAACCCTAATGCCTTCTGAAAACCAGACCCTTATATCCAGTTTGTGGTATGTTATTGTGATAGAGTAAGATATTATGAGATTTTGATTTTTGCATAAACCAAGCACTACTTTTCTAAACCGCTACCAAACAACATTAGAGTAATTATCATCAAAGCATTGTGCTGCATGATGATGAACCTACATCAAGTTAGTTGTGCCTCAGTATAGCTCGTAGACAGGAGCAGGGGAATGCAGTTATTTGAGAGACTGTTTCTTGTTTGTTTTTTTCCTAAATGACAGTGCATTGTGGGAACCTGTGGAAATATATCACTCTGTCATTGGGGGGGGGGGGAGGGTGTTGGTAAATCATTCTGCATGGGAGGCTGTCTGTGGATATAATACCATGTAAGGAGACTGTGTAAGAACATCATATTTTAGGGAGGACTTTTTGAAGGAATCATACAGTGTAGGGGAACTTTGTAGGGATATTATTCTATTTAAGAGGGCTTTGATTTTGGACATCTTACAGTGTGGGAACCTTTGCAGATAATATACCGTATATACTCGAGCATAAGCATACCCGAGTATAAGCCGAGGCCCCTAATTTTATCCCAATAACTGGGGAAATCTATTGACTCGAGTATAAGCCTAGGGTGGGAAATGCCGCAGACCTCCATCCTTGTATATAGCTCCTCATTACTGGTATATAGTGCCACCATCACTGGTATACAAGCTGCTATCACTGGTATACAGCCCCCATCATTGGTATTCAGCTCCCATCACAGGTATATAGACCTCATCACAGGTATATAGCCTCCATCACAGGTATACTGCACCCATCACAGGTATACTGCCCCATCACATGTACATAGCCCCCATCATTGGTATATAGCCCCCCATCACTAGTATATAGCCCGCATCACTGGTATATAGCCCCCATCACAGGTATACTGCCCCATCACAGGTATACTGCCCCATCACAGGTATATAGCCCTTGATCATTGGTATATAGCCTCCATCACTGTATATCGCTCCCATCACTGGTATACATCCCCCATCACAGGTATACTGCCCCCATCAAGGGTATATAGCCCCATCACTGGTATACAGGCCCACAACACTGGTATACGGCCCCTCATCACTGGTATATAGCCCTCATCACTGGTATGTAGCCCCTCATCACAGGTATACAGCCCCCATCACTGGTATATATCCACATCACAGGTATACAGCCCTCCATCACTGGTATATAGCCCCTCATCACAGGTACACAGCCTCCATCACTGGTATACAGCCTCCATCACAGATATAAAGCCCTTCATCTTAGGTATATAGCCCCCATCACAGGTATATAGCCCCCATCACAGGCATATAACCTCCCATCACTGGTATATGACCCCCATACTGGTAGTCACGATAAAATAATAAACCATTATTCATTCTCACCCTCCAACAATTCTCTTCAGGCACCGTCGTGACCTCCCTCCGCACTTCCTGTTCTAATCATGTGACCGATGCAGCAGTAATAATGTCACGTCGTCGCTGGTCACATGATTAGATTTGCCTGTAACAAGCAGGAAGAGTGGAGGGAGGATGCGATGGTGCCTGAAGAGAATCGTCAGAGGGTGAGAATGTTCAATGGTTTATTTTATTGTGAGTGCCAGCATGGGGGCATATGCTGTGATGATGGGGGGTGAGTATACATAATATAATGTAATATGTGCTGCTCCCTCCGCCGGTGATGGACAGGGGCATGCAGTGCATATTACATTACACTAATGACCAGGGTCATGTGACCTCTCGCTCACTCTGCAGCTCCTTCACGCCTCCTCTAGCCCCCGGTCACCACTCCCTCCACATAGCAAATAGCACTGACTCGAGTATAAGCTAAAGGGGGCACTTTCAGGACAAAAAGTGTGCTGAAAAACTCGGCTTATACTTGAGTATATACCGTAATAGTGCGTGGAGCACTTTTTGGACATTCGACTGACTGAGGGGCTGAGTGGAGACCTCATTTTCCACGGGTAGGCTATGGATATAATATATGTAATATTATGTAAGTGGGCTGTGTGAAAACATACTGTGTGGGGATCTATTTTGGTTCCCATCATACTGTGTAGAAGTGATTTGTGGGGACATATTGTATAGGGGCTTTGTGATGATGTACGGTGTAGGGGGCTGTGTGGAGATGTCAAACTGTGTTTGAGGGATGTGAGAGGATATCATCATGTGTGGGGGGTTCTGTGGTGTAAAACTGTGAGAGGAGAGATCATAATGTATGAGTGGCTTTTATGGGGAGAACATACTGTGTAAGAACATCATTTTGGAGACCTTTTTGCAGATTTAGTGTGTGGGGATATCATATTATGTGAGGAGACATCATACAGTTTGAGATGATTTGTGATGAAATCATACTGTGTGGATACATAATACTGTGCCGGGACACCATACAGTCAGGGGTGCTTAGTGAGAACATAATACTGTGTGGGGGCATTTTGGTGGTATCATACTGTTTGAGAGTACATCATGATGTTTGTAGGATAGTGTGGGGACATCATATGATGTGTGAAGAAGAGGCGGCATCATATTATGTTAGAAAATGTGGGTCAAGGTATAAATACTTTATAACAGAAGCAGGATGATTTATAAACTTTATGAAAAGCAGTAAATAATATAATTTAGTTTAAAGCACAACTCTAGCATTTTAGTGCCCGGTGACCACGACAAGGTGCTTCCGTCTCACTGGGTCCTAGCATTATGACTAACGGAGGTATGCAATGTGTATGGGTTTATATGCCTCTATTCAAAATTACATAAAAGGAAAAGGTGTGTGTTGGACTCCAACAAGATGTCGCTGGTCACCGGGCACTCCACAGTGGCCACTGTTGAAGCTAAGTTTTCCATTTTGCATTATATCTAGAGCAGTGATTGCTATAATCCATTTACATTGTATCTGTATTAGCTGTGCAGTCTAGCCACTTCTTGCACTCATTAATGTGCACACATAGTGTTTAGTGTTGCAGCAGATAACCTTCTTTGTAATATCTTAGTGACCGAAAGTCAGAAGTTGTGTCAGTAGATCACAATTCAAGTCTATTAGAGCCAGAATGAAGCCCCCACCGACAGGTTGCAAATTGCCGGAGCCATGATAACAGATGAATATAGTAATCAGGGGACTTACATTTAAAGGACCACTCCAATGCTGCAATAAAAAAATGATGGAGTGGTGTTTTAACTGCTACAAGTAAGAATTTATGCTACAATAAGCCCAACCGTAATGTGTATTAACAGTGAGTCACCAGACTTAATTCTGCTCAATATTAAATGATAAAAAATTATTCAAAGCATTAAAGTAAATATGTCGGGTCAAAAATCCATATGTAACTGCTTTCATTTTCTAATTCCTTCCTCTAATCTCTCTCTATTTATGTATTTCTTTTATTTATGTTTCTCTCCTCTCTGTAAACTTCAAATAAAGAGATTCATTCCATCTGTCACTCACAGTGAATGATCCACTTAGTTCTCTGCTGTCCCCTCCCTATAAGATGAATATGCATGTCACATATTCACACTACATCATTGCACAGGACATCAGTGTGGGGGGGCTGTATTCTCCTCTCTGCTCTCTGTGTTTGCAGCATCACAAGAGGTCAAATGCAACACAGGAACTGTAACAGCAGGGACACCTGCTTAGAGAAACACATAGAGTCTAGAAGAAGGCCCAGTTACACACACAGATAATTGTGCAGAGATTGTTTGCAGATCTCTGGTTGCAGTGAAATCATGGACACATTGTTACATGTGTACACAGCCACAAAATGGAACAATGTGCCCATGGTTTCACTGCAACCCGAGATCTGCGAACAATCTCTGCACAATTATCTGTGCGTGTAACTGGGCCTTAAGGCAAATTTGCAGTAGCTCTCTCCCTCCATGTCCTCAAAAGCACAGAAGCTCCAATGGAAACTGAAACCACTCTGCACTTGGAGCAGAGGGAGGAGAGAGCTGCTGAGAGGGAGTGCATAATTACATGACAGTTTATACAGCAAACAAACTATTCCTGTTTGCTTATAGTTGAGACGACTAATCCAGGAGCTCCCTGCAGGATCTGACAATGCTGATAACATGGAAACTACAATGGGTAGAATAATGATTTTACATGTTTTTAAAAAGGTCTGTCCAGGCACTATTGAAGGGTGATATTTGTATCATACTGAAAAATGACTTGACAGTGTTCATTTAATAATGCTCAGCTGATTGGTTTGTCCCTCTGTAACATTCATGGTCTCTAATGCGGCTGATGGGAAAATTAATTTACGTACTATCTTTGGATTATCCCTATAATTCAGGAATGCTTCCTATGTATCCAATGTATACAGCCTCTTATGAAATCTTTTTAGTTATGTTCATACAAATAATACTGCCACACAATCACATATATTCATCTAACAACACATTTTGTGAGTTTTGTTTTTTACTTAAATGTCAGAGGAGATTTCAATTGAATGCTAAAATGTACGTGTCATACAGTAAATTATTATATTAGGTTGTGACATGTGTAAAACACAGGATAGAGATACATTGCTATATAAAGAGGAAAATGACAGTCTCATCACTTCATGTATGTATGAAGAGCACAAAAATTGATTTTGATGAATAATTCACCAGAAAGTTATTACATGTTTTTTTAAATAGGAAAGTTCACAAGGATCAAAGAACCTGCAAAAGCAATTTAACATATATTTCGGTAGCAGTGAATTTAGGGCAGAAGCAGAAAGCTTTAGAGGAAATAGGTATACCTTTTTAGCCAACATGCCGGGAAAGAAATTGATTAAATCTCAGTAGGGAAAATCTTCATTTCCTCTTACTGTATCTCTAAATTGTCCAGATACAGTAGTTAAACTCATTTCCTCCATCAAACCAGTCCAAAAGGATGCTGAGTTAGAACTCCCTTAGATCTCAGGTAACCCCGAGACAGTGCAGAGAGGAGACTAATTAGCACACAGTAAATGGGAAGAGGCTAAAATCCACTGATTATCTTGTTTCAGAGAAGCATGAAATGAAGTGGGAAAAGAAGGGGGAGAATTGTTGATTACTGACCAAAATAAACAAACTGCGACTGACAATATCATGTAGGAGAATGACATTTCAATTATTTTATCTCCTTTGATGTTGATGACTCGGAAACAAGTGTAGTATAAGAAGTGTAGGATATAAAGTATTGGCTTAATCATGAAAGAACAGCTTTATAATATGCTTTTTATATTAGAAATGTAAAGCTTTCTGTTTAAAGGGTATTTAAGGGGTAGTTAGTGAATAAAATTAATCCATATTAGAGATGAGCCAATCTTTTGAAATTCTAATTCTCCAGCTTTGTCAAATTTTTGTAATTTAAATCTTATTCTCTGAGAATCGATTCACCATGCAACGCAAACACTGCAAAGCCTCCAATTGCCTAAAAAGATGTGTAGAACACTTTGAGGTATCCTAGTAATGTAAAAATGAAGAAAAGACTATCTATTATATAATTGCAAATGGGTTTTTTGCCCCTTCTGAGTCGACTCGCAATGCGAGTCAGCGTGTCATGTGGATACGCCTGAAGCATTGGCCGCGCAGCGGCCATTGCGAGCAGTTCTAAGGCGACTCGCTATGCCCGCGCAGCGGCATGGCGAGTCGCCTTAGCAGCGCGAAGCATTGGCCGCGAAGCGGCCATTGCGAGTCAGAGACTCGCCCTTCTAGAATCCCGATGCATGTGCATCGGGCACACCAGCTAGTAACATATAAATTAATGGGTAAATGGAATTGTAATCTGGGTTAATCAACAGCCTGTTTAAAGGAAGCCTGTCAGCTCATTTTAGGCCACTAACCTACCTCTACCTGTCCCTGCACCTTGGCTAGCTCATCCCTAACCATCCCTCTCTGACCTAAAACTGCACTATAAAGCTTCCGAAAAATGATTTAACCCTGCTGTTCTGTTCCCATGTATTATACACTTATATTGCTCCTGGGTCACTATGACCCGGTTTATTAAAGCTTGATTTTAGATACTCTAACTCAATTATTTTGATACCATTTGCTTACTAGACTGTATGGTAACATGTTAGGAAATAAAAAAAAAAATAAATTGAAATCTTTTTTTTTTTAATTCAGAAAAACTTAGTAATAAGAAAAACGAAAAATAGCAAACTACACATATGTGGTAAAATAACAAACCAAAACAAGCAAATCAAACATTTTGTGAAAAAAAATTAAAGATAACAAACACTTCAATTTGAACATATTCACATGGTAATATTACTTTATGTATTCTTGCATGAAGAACAATAAACTTGGGCTTTGCATTAGAATTTATGGATCCAGAACATGTAATACTTGTTTTATTATCACAAGAATAAGGGCAATAGCTGCACCTTTTTCTTTTTATTCTTGAAGCACCGCTGGTAGAGCCCATGGGGGTAGAAGTGATTGTGGAGGCCATGGTTTCACTTTCCTGAGCATGTTGCTGGATGCTCTGTACAAGGTCTGTTGCTCCTTCTGTTTTGGGTGTTACCTTTCTTTCCTCAATATACGGCCTACCCAGGGCTTTTCCAAGTTCTTCTATAAAGAGTCTTCATTTATGGAGTTTGTTTGTATTCCAATTTGGGTTGATTTCCCTCCACAACACAAAAGTATTGTATGCCGACAAATCCAGAATGTTGTAAAACAGAATCATAGGCCACCGATTTGTTTGTCTTTTGCAGGTATATGTACTAATGAGCTAATCTAATGTGTCTACACCTACCTTTGGTTGCATTATAGTCCAAGATCATGTTAATTTTTTATCTTCCTGGGTACTTACTGCATTATCATGGTGGTTCATACGCAATAGTATTACTTGTTTATTTATTTTTTTGTAACATATGCAACAATTGTTGTATTTGCAGTAAAGTAGAACAGGGAACTATGTACATATCATTTACTCAAGATACCTTGCGGTAGTTCAGGCTTGTTTTTTCGGATCGCACCCAACATGGTAAGCAAAAAAAAAATAATTTAGAGGCCTTTAGAGCTCAGCTTTACGAAATAAGGCCCTCTTACACAGCGCGTTCTGCGCAGTCCGTTCTGCGCAGAATATACAGTGTAGTGCAAACTAGTGAGCTCTCTGGATGCGCTCTACATTTTAGTATAGACTGTGCACCAAAAATAATCAATATAAAGCGATTTTTATGGTGCTCAGATCTCAATGCATACACCCGGCAGATCGTGTGTGTTTTGTATTGATATACAATAGTAGATGCAATAAATAGACCCAACTGATATTATAACTCCTTTATTTCACTGAAAATATGGCCTCACAGCTGTAAAAAATTATGCCGGGTCACTATGACCCAAACACGACAAGTGTATAAATCGGCGTGTAGTGAAGTAAACACACACAAAAAAAAAAATACTCATAGATAGGTCCCCCCAAATGAGGAAAAGTCAAGTAACCTCAAGTTTTAGAAACTTAGAGAAAAATATCTACAGGGCCACAAAAATTGTCTATCGGTCATTCAAGTTCAAAACCGGATTAGGTTTTTAAAAAAAAACGGATGTGTGACCCTAGCCACAAAAGACTCTAGGTTTGATTGCAGAGAAAGGTGTTATAAAACTCCTGAAAACAGGCCAGCAGATGATTGATGTGTGCAGCACTGCTTCACTATTTGGAGTTGTTTTATTTTTTCCTTCTCTGTGGGCATGCCTTTTTGCTATAAACCAAACCCTCCCTCTCTCTTTACCTCTTTTAGTTTCTAGCTAATGCACACTGTTACTATATTTCAAACACAGGGTGCCTGAAAAAACTGAAAGTACAGATGAAAGGGAGGGGGAACGACCTTCATCAAGGCAACAGGTACATATTGTTTTTTTTATCTCAGATATTTGGAGGGATGTTTTTTATTCATACTCTACACCTCATGTGTCACACCACAGACTAGGATGCATCGAAATAAAAAGCGTTACGGTGGTGCACAGAAAATGCCTGGTGCACTACACAAGACAACAGACAGGAACACAAGGGACAAAAAAGATGGAGGCCATACTCGTAGGGAACAGGGGAAAGTAGACCTCTGCACTCACTTGTCGCTGTGCCCTGATCTCCCTACAGTCCCAATAAGGGTTCTTTTACCACATCGCTGAGCAGGATACTTAGTCCCTTGCTGACCGATGTTAACCCTCAATAGGGATATGACATGTGGGAGCACTAGTCCTAACCGCTGTAGTAAAAACAACAAGAGGGGAAGGAAAACAACAAGACAACATCACACCTGCTGCCAGACTCCTAGGCAGTAGACGGCTTGGCAATTGTCAGCTTCTGCAGAGTGTTATCTTCACTTAAGGTAGTGAGACCAGGAATAGAGTTCAATCATCAGCCAGGAAAGCTGGACCATGTTACCATATAAAGGAGATGGGAGTGATCACAAAGTAGCCACACCTGAGGAGAGAACTAAGGAGCTTTGCTAGAACTAGAAACTGGCATTAGCTCTTATGGTACCTTTAAACGCCGCTACCGAGGGTAGCAACAGGTAGGCACCACATGTGCACGCGCGCATT
Source organism: Allobates femoralis (assembly GCA_033576535.1). NCBI lineage: Eukaryota > Metazoa > Chordata > Amphibia > Anura > Aromobatidae > Allobates > Allobates femoralis. The sequence continues at coordinate 280,020,100 of JARQOC010000002.1, read as the reverse complement.
TTCAATGGTTGCTAATGGTACCTGATGCCGCAAATACATGCCGCCACAAGGTGCTCCACAGAAGGTATTTTTGTTCCCCGAAGTGCCGACGGATGCCTGCAGGATACCTTCTGTGGAGCACCTTCCCTGATTTACACGCCGCTACAACAAGGGAATATGGGCGTACATAATGTGCGCCGTAACTACATAGGCGTGACAGAGTAGTGTGTAACGCGACGCTCGTACGGTGATTGGACAATGCAATAACATCATGATTAGCCAGCCAGCGCAGGGAGGCTGGCTAATACATGACGCTATAGCAAATGTGTAGAGTGACTGGTCAGATCGTTAAATATGCCGCCTGTGCAGAGACAGCCAGCACCAGTACACAGTAGTCCCCACCAATGATCGCTGATGGGGCGTGGTATACATGACGCTGTGGCATGCCTTAGGGAACTCAAATACTGTACCTGTGCCCCGATCACACGCCGCTACCATAGGGATTATGCCTGCTTGTTTTTCAGCACGGCTGAAAGACAGGTATCCAAAGAGACAGGAAGGTACAACCTGAATTACACGCCGCCACTTCGTGGTGTTTTGAAGGTAAAAAGTACAATTGTCTCCGATACCTGCCGATTTCTACCTTTCTGTAGCGGCGTGTAAAGGGACCAAACATGCATGAAAGAACACAATTAAAATGAAGTCTTAATACAAGAATGAGACACAGTTCCCAAACCAGTTAGTCTTGTGACATTGTGTCCATCTTTATATAATTTTCTGCCATATGTGATTACTAGTTTCTACCAGTTATATGGTGAGTATGTTAGCATCAGTAGCTACACATACTCATTTTTATATTTCTTTTTTGTTTAATTGTAGCAGTCCACTATACTGTACTCTGATTATTGGGAATATCATTTGCTCTATCTGTGTATGAAAGACTGCTGTCAGGGTACCACTGTTACTTTTGGAAGTGCAGTAACATATTGTATTTTGTGGATTAAAATATCTATTCACTGTTCTATTGAACAATAGATTAGACTGTCAGGAGAATCTAAACTTGCAAAAACAAAACTGTTATGGTTGGAAAAGTGATTTTTTTTTGCTTTTTAAGGTTATAGAATTTTTATAAGAAGTGTTTTTTTGCATCATTGCATAGTTTCAGCTTTATTTTCAATAAATGTTTGAATTGAGATGTAAAACATCTGAGTAATTTCCTGCTGTATGTTTTATTGTTTTTGTTTGCGCAAATTATGCAAAACAATTTCTGTCAGAAAGTCAAACTCTTTCTGCTGAAACTACTACGACAATACAAGTGGGAGCAAATAGCTTTATCAGAACACTTCTTTTACAATGATTCTCAAAAAACACTTTTTGAAGGAACTTAGCAGGGTGGTTGTTCCAAACATCTAAATACAGATCAGATCTTCTGTGGATGTATGTTTGTGCAAATTCTTCTGTCTCTTCATGTGCTCCAGACACTGCAGAGCCCATAAAAATGGTGTTTCTGTGTGATAGTAACTAAAGCCCGGGTTACACATAGCGATGTCCCTGCAACCCCACCAACGATGGGGGTCGCTGGGACAACGTTATCTGATCACTGGTGAGCTGTCAAACAGGCTGACTCACCAGCGATCAGGACCAACGAGAATGCTGGTATCCAGGGTAAACATTGGTTAACTAAGCAGAGCACTGCACTTAGTTACACGATGATTACCCCGGATACCAGTTCCCAGCGTTTACTGTGCGGCGCTGGGAGGTCATTGATTGTTGGTCTCCCGCTATCACACACGCCGATGCTGGCAGTCCAGCGGGAGACCACGATCAAAAAATGGCCCTGGCCATTATACCAACGATCAGCAACCTGATCACTTTTCATTTCAGGATGTCACACGTAGCGACATCGCTACAAGGTCACTGCAACATCACAAGTTGCAGCAACATCGTTAATGTTGTCGGTACATGTAAACCCAGCTTAAGAGAACCAATGCATTGCAGGATGAGCCTGCGCATCAGAGGGGCTGAAAAGAAAGATATATTGCACGATGGGGCTGGCTTTCATTGGCTGAAAAGTGTGATACACTGAATGATGGGGTGTATATTCGACGACAGAAAGAAGTGATATACTACAAGCTTTGGCAGTTATTAGGGGCTAAGATTAGAGATTTACGACAGGATAGGGCTGTATATTAATGGGCTAAAAAGTATGATATTATGCAGGAATGAGGTTGTACATATAGAGGCAAAGAGAAAAGATATTTTCAAGATTGGAGATGTACGTAAGGGGTTGATATTAATGAAATTCTTCAAAATAGGACTGTGTATAAAGAGCTTGAAAAGAGTGGTAGTTTTTAGGATAGGGTGTACAGTATATAAGGGCCCGAAAGGAGTGACATACCATAGGATTGGACTGAGAGAATCTAAGTTACTTGCAGAGAGATCAATTATGTGAAACTCCAAATAATGATTCTGTATTGATTTATATGAGTGAAATAATTATTTGCCATAGAAATCAACACAGTAGCATTTAAAGTTTCACACCACTGATCTAAAGCAGGCAAAAAAACACAAATTACAAGCTCCATTATAGAGAAGTGAAAGAGCATAGAACTCTGCTGTAAACAAGCTAAAATGCTTGGAAAAACACACAGACAGCTATATTAATGTAGATCTTAAACTGAATATAAAATAAATTAGGGAGGGTAGTGTATAGGAAGTGAGAGTGCATAAGAGTATAAGGTGATTTTTACAGCCCTAATTCCAATATATTTAGGATCGTATGCAAAAATAACAAAAACAAGAGTTCAATGATTTTGAAACTCATATAACTATATTCTATATTGTATTCACAACAGAATACACTGAGCGTGTTTGATGCATGACAGTGATGCAAGTATTGTGCGTGTTTGCTATATGTGAGTGTGGTGCTGGTGAGTGTGCATGGTGTGCTGTGTGTGGGTGGGCGTGATGCATGTGAGTGTGATGCTGTCTGCGGTCCTGAAGCAAATTTCAGGACCGCGGACAGCATTTGTCAGTGAATTTAAACTCCACGGCTGTCAAAGCCGCAGAGTTTGAATTTGCTTATTTTCCCTGTACAGTAACCAATCATCTTGCAACATGTGAAAGCAGTAGTGCAAGATGATTAGTTAAAACACAGCTGATGTGTAAAATTAAATAATCCCGGGGTTTCACTGCATATTAACCCCATCTGACACCTCTGTGCAGCATGTTACTTTAAAAGCCTGTGACGGTACGTACGCAATTTGGACAACTCCTGTCAGGAGATGCCAGGTATGTACTGGACGCAAATTGGTACAGCACCTCAGACAGCTCCTGACTTCAGAAGACTGCACCAATGAACTGTACGCAAATTGAATACAATACCGCCGCCGGCATTTGAAGTGAATTTATAAAACCTGACAATTGCCGGTTTTGATTTAAACAATGTATTATCCCCTGCACAGCCAAGGTGTGATGTCAGCATGTGTCCAGGGAGTGTGGAACACTCCCTGGACACAAGCTGCCACCACAGCAACATCGTTTTAACCCTTCAAACACCAGGTTATCAGGTGCATTTGCAGCCTCTGTGCTGACATGCTACACAGAGGCTGCAGATGGGGTTAATATGAAGCGAAACCTTGGGATTTTTACATTTTAAACATCAGGTGTGTTTTAACTAATCATCTTGCACTGCTGCTGTCACAGCGGTACAAAATGATTGGTTACTGTACCGGGAAACCGCATATTCAAACCTTGCGATTTTGACAGCCGCAGAGTTTGATGTAATTTTTAATGCCCACACGTGCGACTATCTCACCATGTGCTGTATGGGTGCGAGATTTTCTCCCCTCGTGCGGAGAAATCGTATTCAATCACTGCGTGCTGCAATTGAACACCATTTCCCTTGCAATGCGAGAGTAATGTAAGGAACTGCACTAATGGGACCAGTATATTTTAATGATACTGATTCAAGTGCAATGCGAGTCCCCCTCGCATTACACTCGTGCAAGGCACACAGAGAGTGTGCCTTCAGCCTTAATGTATTTCTGTTATTTATACTCTCCCTACCCTCTGTCAACTGCAAGTAAAGAGATTCATTGCACATGTCAATCACAATGCGTGATCACTCAGTTCTCTGCTGCCTACTCCCCAAGGAATGAATATTTATGCAGTGACATCAATGCACTGCACACAAAGAAACTTCAGTAGAAATCACTCACATTGGGGCTGTATTCTTCTGTCTGCTCTTATTGTATGCAGAAAAACAAATGTTAAAATAAATACATAGAATCTCTCACAGACAGCACTGGCTTGTTCTCATAGCAAGAAATGGAGGAGATTTCCTAATCTCATATTGATAGCTTTGCTAAGCATGAGCCTGCAGTCTCTCCCTCCCCTTCCCCTCAGAAGCACCACAAAAGAATGAAAATGAAAGTGAGACACAAAGCATAAGGGGGAGGGAGGGAATGCCAGCCCAGGAAGGAGTGAATAATAAATGAACATTTACATACTGCAGACTATTCAGCAGTGAAAGTAATGGACCGGACTAGTGCAACTAGCTCCCTGCTGGGTGTGAAGATGTTATAGTAAGAGAAGTACAAAGGGTACAGTAATGATTTTTAAATATTCTGAAAGGAATGTGACTCCCCCTGGTGTGAATCACCTCTCGTCATCGTATGGGGCTGCGGGATGTCACGGTGGCGTGACCTGGTCCGTGATCCCCTCGTCGGGCGATCAGTTAAATAAGGGGAATTATCAAATGGCTGAAAATAAAAGCAACACTAAAGGTACCTTTACACGCCACTACGGAAGGTTAGAAACCACCGGGTGTCTCACGTGCAGAGCACGTTTCAACGGTTCCTAACGGTACCTGATACCGCCTTTACACACTGCTACAAGGTGCTCTACAGAAGGTTTATTCTATCCCTGGAGGTACCGACGGGTGCCGCAGGTTACTTTCTGTAGAGCACCTTCCCTCATTTACACGCCGCTACCACAAGGGAATATGGGAGGACCTGGGGCAGCAGGGACAACACATAGGCGTGCCAGAGTTGTGGATTACGAGATGCTCGTACGGTGATTGGACAAAGCAATAGCATCATGATTGGCCAGCCAGCGCAGGAAGGCTGGCTAATACATGATGCTATTGCAATTGTGTATTGTGACTGGTCAGCTCCTTAGATATGCCGCCCTATGCAGGGACAACCAATCGTAACGCAGGATCTTCCACCAATGATCACTGATGGGGCGCGGTATCCCGGAGGCTGTGTCACGCCCCAGGGAGTTCACTAGGTGTCGCAAAAACCTTCCTGTTCCTTGATTACACGCCGCTACCATCGGGTTAAAACCAACCTGTTTTTGAGCACTGCTGAAAAACAGGTGTCGACAGTGACCGGTGGCAACAACCTGATTTACACGCCGCTACCTCGCGGTGTTTTGAAGGTACAAGTTACAATTGTCTCCGACACCGGTTGTTTCTAACCTTCTGTAGCGGCGTGTAAAGGTACCATAAAAGGTTTTTTTGTGACGCCACCTGTGGAATGGGGCCGTTATAGCCGCTGCTGCAGTTGGGACCTCTGGGGATGATGGAAGTAGCAGCAAGGATGATTCAGCTCTCCATGGGAAGAGCATGTCCCCAGGGCAAATGTAAAGTCTATGGCTTGTTTCACATCATGATTTTGTGGTATCCGTGTGTATCCGTTTCAAAATGGATACACACAGATCAGATTTATCCTCCCATGTATCCCTATGTGCAATGGATAGGCTCAGATGTGTCCCTATGGGCATTTGACTTAGCACATCCGTTGCTGTCCGATTAGTCACGAAGCCAAATCACAGCTGTGCGATTGGTGTCCGTGATAAATCTGACAAGATTCTGACGGTCAGTGCAGACAACAGGAGCCTATGTACATCGGACCGTGTCTACATCGGATCGTGTCCGGCTCGGTTATGTACTGAGCATGCCCAGAAGCAGTGCTCAGTACATAACCCCCTTGTCTCTCCTGCTTCTCCAACCTCCATCTCCTCTATCTTGTCCTCTATTCTATCTCCCCTGTCCTCTATCCTGTCCTGTCCCCTGTTCTCTGGTATTAATAAAAAAAAAATGTGTCAGCTAATCGGCTCTGTGATGTCGTGAGAGTCCTGCAACCAGATGGAGACGGTCACATTACCGGAGCCACCGGAAAGGTGAAGTATCCTCCAGGAGGCGATTTTTTTTTTACTACCAGAGGGGACAGAACAGCGTACAGAACGGGGAACAGGACAGGATAGAGGACAGGGGGGACAGAATAGAGGAGAGGGAGGATACATAAGTAGGAAGAACAGGGAGAAACAGAGGTACCATAGGATCCACATGGATCCTGCATAGATTCAGATGGCTATTTGCCATCCGAATGCAGGGATCCATGTGGATCTGTGGCTGTCCAGGGGATCCTGCAAAAACAAGGATCCCCACAGATAGCTAAAAATGTGATGTGAAACCAGCTTATAGTGATGATAAGGGTAATGGTAGGCCAGCGGGGCTGTGCTGGTGACAGGATTCAAAGTCACACTCAGACAGGCTGCTGCTGCCCACTCGGCAAATCAGTCTACCTCTCCTCAGGCGCAGAAATCAGTCTTACACAGTGCTGAGCTTCAACCCGGTTTACTTCACTTTCTCAGCAGATAGTTAGAAAACAGTGCAGTGGTGGCTCCAGTAGGTTTATAGCAGCTCGTCCATATCACCCCCTTTCATGGGCCTCTCGGTTTTTCTCTTCTACTCACAAGCTACAATCCAGCTGCTATGGGCTGTTGGTGGGCGACCTGTCTTTTGCCCTAGCCCTAGTATGGCAGCCTTCTCTTCGCTGTGCAAAACTACACTATATTATTATTATTTATCATCACTTCCCTTTTCTTCCGATGGACTATAGCTCATCTGAAGGCAGGGGAAATGCTCACTGCCTGCTGATGATGTCACTGGAACATTGAAAGCAGGAAGTGAATCAGGACAGCTTCCAGGGTCATTACAGGGCCCTGGATGCTGTCCAGGTAACAGGATAGAGCTCCCATGATTACTTCACAGGACCTGCGATCACAGTGGGGAACAGCGCAATCCCCGCCAGTTTCTTTGGATCGTTCTGTCAATGAATGACATCGCGATCCAATGGGTTAACAGTGGCGATCAGATTGCTGATCCAATCGGTGTTGTTAAAATACACATCTCAGCTGATGACTTCAGCTGAGATGTGCAGGGAATGATGCGGGCTCACAGCGTGAGCTTGCATCAAAAAGTGGGATGCAGTTTATGATGTACATGTATGTCATAGCTCATGAAGGGGTTAGTTCGTATTTTTTTCAGCATGATTTTAAAATATTTGAAACTGAAACAATGAAACTCATACGTAGAATAAAGTTAAAATATTGGTGCAATTAATTATTTTTTTCCAACATTACTTAAAATAAAGTTCTAAAGATTTATGAAAACACTAGATGGTGGCCCGATTCTAATGCATCGGGTATTCTAGAGTTTGTAAGTAGTTTATTTTTGAAGATTTAAGAATAATGCAAAGCGAAGCTGGGTTTAAATCCTGCGACAATATCGCTGATTGCTGGCAACTGGCCGGGCGCAACCAATCAGCGAAGCGTGGTTGAAATCCTGCACCAATTTGCAGGCGGACTGTCCCTGTTGCTGATTGGTCGTGAGCGTCTGGCCTGACCAATCAGCAATGCAGGATTTGTGTTACAGACAAACAGACATAAGTAGACAATTATATAGTAGATAACAACAGCAGTACCGGTGTGCAGCATTGCCAGTGTGCAGCGATGCCGGAGTCCAGAAGGGGACAGCAGGCGGGTGCAGTCAGGAGGGTGCTGGGGACAGCGGCAGGGTGCGGGCAGGAGGGGGCCGCGGAAGAGCGGCCTGGTGCAGAGGGGGCGGAAGAGCGGCCGTGCGATAGGAGGGGGCGCGGCCGGGTGCGGACTGGAGGGGCCGGGGGACCACGGCCGGTGCGGGCAGGAGGGGTCCAGGGGACAGCGACCGGGTGCGGGCAAGAGGGGCCGGGAACAGCGGCCAGGTGCGGGCAGGAGGGGGCCAGGGAACAGTGGCCCGGTGCGGGCAAGAGGGGGCGGGGAAGCCCTCCTCTGTCCGCACCTGGTCGCTGTTCCGCGGGCCCCTCCTGCCCGCAGCAGAGTGCTTAGCAGAGTATACGGCAGCTCAGTGGTTAGCAGAGTTTACAGCAGCTCAGTGGTTAGCAGAGTATATGGGGGCTCAGTGGTTAGCAGAGTATATGGGGGCTCAGTGGTTAGCAGAGTATACGGCGGCTCAGTGGTTAACAGAGTATACAGGGGCTCAGTGGTTAGCAGAGTATATGGGGGCTCAGTGGTTAGCACAGTATACGCTGGTTCAGTAGTTAGCACTGTATACAGAGCCTCAGTGGTTAGCACTCTATGGTGGATCAGTGGTTGGCACTGTATATGGTGGCTCAATAATTAGAGCAGTTATGTGGCTCAGTGGTTAGCACTATATACGATGACTCAGTGATTTGCACTCAATGGTGGCTCAGTGGTTGGCACTGTATATAGTGGCTCAGTGGTTAGCACAGTATGGGGGCTCAGTGGTTATCACTATATATGGTGGCACAGTGGTTAGCACTGTATATGGTGGCTCAGTAGTTAGCACTGCACAGTGGCTTAGTGGTTAGCACAGTATGGTGGCTCAGTAGTTAGCATTGTATGGTGGCTCAGTGGTTAGCACTGCGCGGTGGCTCAATGTTTAGCAAAGTATGGTGGCTTAATGGTTAGCACAGTATGGTGGGTCAGTGGTTAGCACTGTATAAGTTGGCTCAGTGGTTAGCACTGTACACGGTGACTCAGTGATTAGCACTCTATGGTGGCTCAGTGGTTGGCACTGTATATGGTGGCTCAGTGGTTAGCACAGTATGGTGGCTCAGTGGTTAGTAGTGTATATGGTGGCTGAGTGGTTAGCACTGTATGGTTGCTCAGTGGTTAGCACTGTACGGTGGCTCAGTGATTAGCACAGTATGGTGGCTCAGTGGTTAGCACAGTAAGGTGGCTCAGTGGTTTGCACAGTATGGTGGCTCAGTGGTTTGCACAGTACAGTGGCTCAGTGGTTAGCACAGTACGGTAGCTCAGTGGTTAGCACTGTATAAGTTGGCTCAGTGGTTAGCACTGTACACGGTGACTCAGTGATTAGCACTCTATGGTGGCTCAGTGGTTGGCACTGTATATGGTGGCTCAGTGGTTAGCACAGTATAGTGGCTTAGTGGTTAGTAGTGTATATGGTGGCTGAGTGGTTAGCACTGTATGGTTGCTCAGTGGTTAGCACTGTACGGTGGCTCAGTGAATAGCACAGTATGGTGGCTCAGTGGTTAGCACAGTACGGTGGCTCAGTGGTTAGCACAGTACTGTGGCTCAGTGGTTAGCACAGTAAGGTGGCTCAGTGGTTTGCACAGTATGGTGGCTCAGTGGTTTGCACTGTATATGGTGGCTCAGTAGTTAGCACTGCACGGTGGCTTAGTGGTTAGCACAGTATGGTGGCTCAGTAGTTAGCATTGTATGGTGGCTCAGTGGTTAGCACTGCGCGGTGGCTCAATGTGTAGCAAAGTATGGTGGCTCAATGGTTAGCACAGTATGGTGGGTCAGTGGTTAGCACTGTATAAGTTGGCTCAGTGGTTAGCACTGTACACGGTGACTCAGTGATTAGCACTCTATGGTGGCTCAGTGGTTGGCACTGTATATGGTGGCTCAGTGGTTAGCACAGTATGGTGGCTCAGTGGTTAGTAGTGTATATGGTGGCTGAGTGGTTAGCACTGTATGGTTGCTCAGTGGTTAGCACTGTACGGTGGCTCAGTGATTAGCACAGTATGGTGGCTCAGTGGTTAGCACAGTATGGTGGCTCAGTGGTTAGCACAGTATGGTGGCTCAGTGGTTAGCACAGTAAGGTGGCTCAGTGGTTTGCACAGTACAGTGGCTCAGTGGTTAGCACAGTACAGTAGCTCAGTGGTTAGCACTATATAAGTTGGCTCAGTGGTTAGCACTGTACATGGTGACTCAGTGATTAGCACTCTATGGTGGCTCAGTGGTTGGCACTGTATATGGTGGCTCAGTGGTTAGCACAGTATAGTGGCTCAGTGGTTAGTAGTGTATATGGTGGCTGAGTGGTTAGCACTGTATGGTTGCTCAGTGGTTAGCACTGTACGGTGGCTCAGTGAATAGCACAGTATGGTGGCTCAGTGGTTAGCACAGTACGGTGGCTCAGTGGTTAGCACAGTACGGTGGCTCAGTGGTTAGCACAGTAAGGTGGCTCAGTGGTTTGCACAGTATGATGGCTCAGTGGTTTGCACAGTACAGTGGCTCAGTTGTTAGCACAGTACGGGGGCTCAGTGGTTACCACAGTATGGTCGTTCAGTGGTTAGCACAGTACGGTAGCTCAGTGGTTAGCACTGCGCAGTGGCTCAGTGGTCAGCACAGGATGGAGGCAGAGTGGTCAGCACAGGATGGAGGCAGAGTGGTCAGCGCAGGATGGAAGCAGAGTGGTCAGCGCAGAATGGAGGCAGAGTGGTCAGCGCAGGATGGAGCCAGAGTGGTCAGCGCAGGATGAAGGCAGAGTGGTCAGTGCAAGATGGTGGCAGAGTGGTCAGCACAGGATGGAGGCAGAGTGGTCAGCGCAGGGTGGAGGCAGAGTGGTCAGCACAAGATGAAGGCAGAGTGGTCAGCACAGGATGGAGGCAGAATAGTCAATGCAGGATGTAGGCAGAGTGGTCAGCGCAGGATGGAGGCAGAGTGGTCAGCGCAGGATGGAGGCAGAGTGGTCAGCAAAGGATGGAGGGAGAATGATCTGCAAAGGATGGAGGCAGAGTGGTCAGCGCAGAATGGAGGCAGAGTGGTCAGCGCAGGATGGAGGCAGAGTGGTCAGCGCAGGATTAAGGCAGAGTAGTCAGCACAGGATGGAGGCAGAGTGGTCAGCACAGGATGGAGGCTTGTTGGTCAGCGCAAGATGGAGGCTCGGTGGTCAGCACAGGAAGGAGGCTCAGTGGTCAGCACAGGAGGCTCAGTGGTCAGCACAGGAGGCTCAGTGGTCAGCACAGGATGAAGGCAGAGTGGTCAGCAGAGAATGGAGGCTCAGTGGTCTGCACAGGATGGTGGCAGGGTGGTCAGCACAGGATGGAGGCAGAGTGGTTAGCAGAGGATGGAGGCAGGGTGGTCAGCACAGGATGGAGGCTCAGTGGTCAGAGCAGGATAGAGGGCCAGTGATCAGCACAGGGTGTAGGCAGAGTGGTCAGCACAGGATGGAGGGCCAGTGATCAGCACAGGATGGAGGCAGAGTGGTCAGCACAGGATGGAGGCAGAGTGGTCAGCAGAGGATGGAGGCCCCGTTGTCAGCAGAGGATGGAGGCTTAGTGGTCAGCAGAGGATGGAGGCTCAGTGGTCAGTGCAGGATGGAGGGCCAGTGGTCAGTACATGTCCATCCCCCCTCCCATCCACTCCGTTCTCACCCACACCCAGTGTTTACATTGCTGCCGGAAGCTACAGCAGGTAATCACCAGAAAAAATTTACTGCAGCACTCAGTTACTACCAAAAATGTACACATGCTACATACAGCAGGTAATGAGCGGTCATGTGATAGGGGGGCTGAAGTGACATGCACAGAGCCTGTCACATGACCGCTCATTACCTGCTGTAGCTTCCGGCGGCGATGTAAACACCAGGTTCAAGTGAGACCGGAGTGGATGGGGGGTGGGGCGAATGGAACGGGGGGTGGAGATGGAGCGGCAGTTGGCAGCGGCGGGCAGGAGGGGGCCAGTGGTGGGCAGAAGGAGGCTGACGGTGCAGTGTCTGTGAGGCCAAAATGGCGCATAGCTGATTGGATTGTGGCCGCGGCGCGCGGCTGTTTTGCATACTCCTTGCTCATTGGTGGCCGCAGCTGGTGGCCACTAATGAGCGCCCTGGAGCTGGCACGCAATTTCTGTGACAGATGGAGAACATTAGATAATTATATAGTAGATTGTAAGGTCTCAAAATATTATACATAATGTTCTTTTCTCATTCTACCCAGGTCTAGTGTTGCGTTTCCAGGTTGTTCATGGTGTTATGCCAACTTGAGCACGGCAGTCAATAACCATGACCAGTGAGTCTGCTCGAGTTGACATTAGGAGCCACCCAGAGCTGCTGAGTTCACTGACTGGTTGCAGCAAATATATTCTTATATTGCTATTATAATATAGTAGATACAGTTGAAACCAGAGGTTTACATACACTATATAAAAAGACATATATGCATATTTTTCTCACTATCTGACATGAATTCAGAATAAAGCATTCCTGTTTTAGGTCTATTAGGATTACCATAATTATTACTGTTTGCCAAATGCCAGAATAATGAGAGAGTGAGAGAGAAAAACGTTTTAACGCATTTTTATTACTTCCTACAAAGTCAAAAGTTTACATACATTTCATTAGTATTTGGTACCATTGGCCTTAAACTGTATAAATTGGGTCAAACGTTTTGGATATCCTTCCATAAGCTTCTCACAATAATTGGTAGGAATTTGGGTCCATTCCTTCTGACAGAACTGCTGTAACTGAACCATTTTTGTAGGTCGCCTTGCTCTTATCTGCCTTTTCAGCTTTGCTAATATATTTTCAATAGGATTGAGATCAGGGCTTTGTGATGGCCACTCCAAAACATTGACTTTGTTATCCTTAAGTCACTTTGTAACCAGTTTGGCAGTATGCTTTGGGTCATTGTCCATTTGGAAGGCCCAGTTTCGTCTTTATCTTCCTGGCCGATGTCTTAAGATGATGATTCAGTATTGCCACATAATCTTCTTTTCTCATGATGCCATCTATTTTGTGAAGTGCACCAGTCCCTCTTATAGCAAAACAACTCCACAATATGTTGCTGCAAACCCCATGTTTAACACTTGGGGTGGCTTTCTTAGGCTTCGAAGCTTCTCCCCCAAATTTAACGATGGTAATCATGGCCAAATAGCTCAATTTTTATTTCGTCAGGCCACAGGACATGTCTCCAAAAACTTAGTTCTTCGTAGCTGTGTGTATTTGCAAAAATGTATCTATGTTTATGTTTCTTTTGGAGTAAGGGTTTCTTCCTAGCAGAGTGGCGTTTCAGCTCATGTTGATACAGTACTCGTTTCACTGTGGATAATGACGCGGTCTTACCAGCTTCCGCCATCATCTTCACAAGGTCTTTTGCTTTTGTTCTTGGGTTGATATACACATGTTGGACTAAAGCATGTTCATCACTGGGACACAGAACATATCTCCTTCCCTGAGCGGGGGTATAATAGCTGGACATTCCCATCTTGCATATAATTGTTTGTATCAGATTATGAGGCACCTTCAGGTTTCAGGAAATAGGACCCAAGGATGAACAGACTTGTGCAAGTCCACAATTCTTTCCTAATATCTTGGCCCATTTTCTTAGACTTCCATGATGCTTCAAAAGAAGCAGTGTGTTTCAGGTGTATATTAAAATACATCACAGGCGTGTCTCTAATTAACTCAGATGATACGAATAAACCTAGCAAAAGTGTCCAAAAACATGACATCATCATATGGGCTGTCGCAAATTGTGTAAAGTCATAGTAATCTGAATGTATATAAACTTCTGACTTTGCAAAAAGTAATAAAAATGCCTTAAAACATTATTTATCATCATTCTGGCATTTGTCAAATATGAATAATTATGGTAATTGTAATTGACCTAAATTGAAAAAGGATTATTCTGATTTCATGTCCGATAATGAGAAAAACATGCATATGTGTCTTTTTATATAGTGTATGTAAATTTATGGTTTCAAGTGTATTTATAATTATTTTACTAAAACATTGCTAAAATGACTATAGTAGGGTGCAATATAATCAAGGGGTGATAGGAAATTCAGAGCTAATAAATAGAGCTTATATTTTGTACAAATAACTTCTGATCTGGTAAGCAACATACAACCGAAAGATTATTCATGAATACTGTGAAGATTGCATAAATGAGCTACAGGGGCTTTAATAAGCTCTTTTTTTTCAGACTGGAATGGTCAGAATTGCAGCCTCCATGATTATTCCTGGGATACCTATGAAGAGACAAACAAGTGACAAGATTTTAAATGTTAATCCTTAGTGTTTCTTAATGTGAGCAGATATATAAAATTCTTTGTCTAGCGCTGTGATTTTCTGTATATGGTCCACACAATACATAGTAAATACTGTGCAAATGAATCAATATAAACAAGCTCAAAAGTCCCATTGATTTGAAGGATCTATAACAGACGCAGAAGAAAATAAATGAGTAAATGCTAGTAATGTAGTAATGCAATCGAGATTTTTCTTTTTACTTTTTGCCTAAACAAATATTGATAAATTGATTTTTAAAATGTGTTAAAGCATAAATTGCCGAACGCGTTTTCATTTAGACAATTGGTGTGAAAAGTGTTTAAATTTTTATTCAACAATAGTGGCAAGTTCAATCAGAAAAATCAAAGCACTTCTCCAACGTTTTTCAATTTCTCTTCTTTAGAATACATTTTTGAGCATATTTAGAATATTCAGGTAAAATTTTGCATTCCGAAACAAAATTGTAATAAAAAAATACATATTCATTGTTTACAGGTCAATTATCCATTCATTATGTTTAACCTTTTTAAAGGATCCTGTCACCTCCAGAACGCCTCCTAAGCTACCAAAACATGACTCTGCACCATCCTATCACTAATCTCACACTCCTTTTGTCTCCTAAACGCATCCAGTGAAAGTGCATAAAAACGTTTTAATACTTGCTCATTAGGCATTATAATTAGCAGGGGCTATATTCTTTAGCCCTTAGGGCGTGTTGTTTTGCAGCTCCAGGATCCACCCTCTCTCTGTCTGTTTGCTCTGCTTGTGCAGGCTTTACCCTCCCCCCTCTCTATCACTCACAGAATGCAAATCATTAGTCCTGCCTTCAGCTTCACATCACAGCAGCACAGACAGAGAGAGGGTGGATCATTCGGGGCGTGAAAATGAGCACCTAGAGAGGGCTTAGAGTCTCACCGGGGACGCCCTGTGAGACTTATTCAGGGACAAGAAGTCTCAGATTTATAAGTGTACTAGTAAAAAGGCCCGATGCAATTGCATCGGGAGCAGGGTGAAATGAATTGTGTGTATACAGGCGGGTCAGTGGGTAGCAGAGTATACAGGGGGCTCTGTGGGTAGCAGAGTATACAGGCGGGTCAGTGGGTAGCAGAGTATACAGGGGGCTCTGTGGGTAGCAGAGTATACAGGTGGGTCTGTGGGTAGTGGAGTATACAGGCTTGTGTGGTGGTGGTGGCAGAGTATACAGGTGTGTGTGGTGGTGGTGGCAGAGTATACAGGTGTCTGTGGTGGCATAGTATACAGGCATCTGTGTGGTGGCAGA
This sequence comes from Allobates femoralis, assembly GCA_033576535.1. Classification (NCBI taxonomy): domain Eukaryota; kingdom Metazoa; phylum Chordata; class Amphibia; order Anura; family Aromobatidae; genus Allobates; species Allobates femoralis. The sequence goes on along the minus strand of JARQOC010000002.1, from coordinate 280,004,717 downwards.
GTATACAGGTGTCTGTGGTGGTGGCGGCAGAGTATACAGGCGGGTGTGGTGGTGGCGGCAGAGTATACAGGCGTCTGTGGTGGTGGCAGAGTATACAGGCGTCTGTGGTGGTGGCAGAGTGTACAGGTGTCTGTGGTGGTGGCAGAGTATACAGGCGGCTGTGTTGGCGGCAGAGTATACAGGTGTGTGTGGTGGTGGTGGCAGAGTATACAGGCGTGTGTGGTGGTGGGGGCAGAGTATACAGGCGTGTGTGGTGGTGGCAGAGTATACAGGCGTGTGTGGTGGTGGGGGCAGAGTATACAGGCGTGTGTGGTGGTGGCAGAGTATACAGGCATCTGTGGTGGTGGCGGCAGAGTATAGAGGCATCTGTGTGGTGGCGGCAGAGTATACAGGTGTGTGTGGTGGTGGTGGCAGAGTGTACAGGAGTGTGTGGTGGTGGCGGAGTGTACAGGCGTGTGTGGTGGTGGCAGAGTGTACAGGCGTGTGTGGTGGTGGGAGAGTGTACAGGCGTGTGTGGTGGTGGCAGAGTATACAGGCGTGTGTGGTGGTGGCAGAGTATACAGGCGTGTGTGGTGGTGGCAGAGTATACAGGCGTCGGTGGTGGTGGCAGAGTATACAGGCGTCGGTGGCAGAGTATACAGGCGTCTGTGGTGGTGGCGGCAGAGTATACAGGCATCTGTGGTAGTGGCGGCAGAGTATACAGGCGGGTGTGGTGGTGGCGGCAGAGTATACAGGCGTTTGTGGTGGTGGCAGAGTATACATGCGTGTGTGGTGGTGGGGGCAGAGTATACAGGCGTCTGTTGGGTGGTGGCGGGAGAGTATACAGGCGTGTGTGGTGGTGGTGGCAGAGTATACAGGCGGGTCTGGTGGTGGCGGCAGAGTATACAGGAGTGTGTGGTGGTGGCGGCAGAGTATACAGGCGGCTGTGGTGGTGGCGGCAGAGTATACAGGCGTGTGTGGTGGTGGGGGCAGAGTATACAGGTGTCTGTGGTGGTGGCAGAGTATACAGGCGTCTGTGGTGGTGGCGGCGTATACAAGCGTGTGTGGTGGTGGCAGAGTATAGATGCGTCTGTGGTGGTGGTGGCAGAGTATACAGGTGTGTGTGGTGGTGGCAGAGTATACAGGCATCTGTGGTGGTGGCGGCAGAGTATACAGGCGTGTGTGGTGGTGGCGGCAGAGTATACAGGCGTGTGTGGTGGTGGCAGAGTATGCATGCGTGTGTGGTGGTGGGGGCAGAGTATACAGGTGTCTGCGGTGGTGGCAGAGTATACAGGCGTGTGTGGTGGTGGCGGCAGAGTATACAGGCGTGTGTGGTGGTGGCGGCGTATACAGGCGTGTGTGGTGGTGGCAGAGTATAGATGCGTCTGTGGTGGTGGTGGCAGAGTATACAGGTGTGTGTGGTGGTGGCAGAGTATACAGGTGTGTGTGGTGGTGGTGGCAAAGTATACAGGTGTCTGTGGTGGCATAGTATACAGGTGTCTGTGGTGGCATAGTATACAGGCATCTGTGTGGTGGCAGAGTATACAGGTGTCTGTGGTGGTGGCAGAGTATACAGGCGGTGTGGGTGGTGGCAGAGTATACAGGCGTCGGTGCTGGTGGCAGAGTATACAGGCGTCGGTGGTGGTGGCGGCAGAGTATACAGGCGTCTGTGGTGGTGGTGGCAGAGTATACAGGCATCTGTGGTGGTGGCAGCAGAGTATACAGGCGGGTGTGGTGGTGGCGGCAGAGTATACAGGCGGGTGTGGTGGTGGCGGCAGAGTATACAGGCATGTGTGGTGGTGGCGGCAGAGGATACAGGCGTGTGTGGTGGTGGCGGCAGAGTATACAGGCGTGTGTGTGGTGGTGGCGGCAGAGTATACAGGCGTGTGTGGTGGTGGCAGAGTATACATGCGTGTGTGGTGGTGGTGGCAGAGTATACAGGTGTCTGTGGTGGCATAGTATACAGGCATCTGTGTGTTGGCAGAGTATACAGGTGTCTGTGGTGGCATAGTATACAGGCATCTGTGTGTTGGCAGAGTATACAGGTGTCTGTGGTGGCATAGTATACAGGCATCTGTGTGGTGGCAGAGTATACAGGTGTCTGTGGTGGCATAGTATACAGGCATCTGTGTGGTGGCAGAGTATACAGGTGTCTGTGGTGGCATAGTATACAGGTGTCTGTGGTGGCATAGTATACAGGCATCTGTGTGGTGGCAGAGTATACAGGTGTCTGTGGTGGCATAGTATACAGGCATCTGTGTGGTGGCAGAGTATACAGGTGTCTGTGGTGGCATAGTATACAGGCATCTGTGTGGTGGCAGAGTATACAGGTGTTTGTGGTGGCATAGTATACAGGCATCTGTGTGGTGGCAGAGTATACACGTGTGTGTGGTGGCATAGTATTCAGGCATCTGTGTGGTGGCAGAGTATACAGGTGTCTGTGGTGGCATAGTATACAGGCATCTGTGTGTTGGCAGAGTATACAGGTGTGTGTGGTGGCATAGTATAACAGGCATCTGTGTGGTGGCAGAGTATACAGGTGTCTGTGGTGGCATAGTATACAGGCATTTGTGTGGTGGCAGAGTATACAGGTGTCTGTGGTGGCATAGTATACAGGCATCTGTGTGGTGGCAGAGTATACAGGTGTCTGTGGTGGCATAGTATACAGGCATCTGTGTGGTGGCAGAGTATACAGGTGTCTGTGGTGGCGCTCCTGCAAGGCAGGGGTTAAAAAAAATTAAAAAAAGAGTATGCTCACCTCACCCCGAGCCCCCGCCGTCTTCCGCCGTCTTCCGCTAGGCTCCCGGTGTCTCTGCAGGCTCCCGGTGCCTGCAGTGCTCTTCTAGTGCAGTCAAGGACCTGTGGTGATGTCAGAGTCACGTGAACCGCGGTTAGCATGGAGTAAGCTGCTTTCACGTGACTCTGACATCACCACAGGTCCTTGAGTGCAATAGAAGAGCACTGCAGGCACCGGGAGCCTGCAGAGCCACCGGGAGCCTAGCGGAAGACGGCGGAAGATGGCGGGAGACGGCGGGGGCTCGGGGAGAGGTGAGGATTTTTTTTTTTTTTTTTTAACTGTAAGGCGGCTGCGGCTCGTGATGACGCTGCGCGTCATCACTCGCAGTGCCGCTAAGGAGTCTGGGATTCGGCTACAGTGCCCGAATTCCCAACTCCCGATTATATAAGTAGATATTGTTGATTATTCCAATGTTACAGAGCGCTTTTTTATAGAAAAGGAGCACTAATACTGATATGTTAGGGTGCAGGGACAGGTATTAATAGGGTTGGGGGTGATTTGGAGGGGTCAGGTTCCCTTTAATATAAGATCCATCTTAGTAATCAGCTTTTGCCACTTGCAGTAGAACATATAAAACTAAACTATTTCAGGAGAAGTTGTCTTCACTTGCTGCTTATTTTGTTTACAGGGGCATTATATGAAAATTAGTGATTACCACTGCTTGATACTTGATCAAGCATCAGCGTGCTCAGGTACACTCGTTACTCTAGTATTGAGATGCTCTCACACTATGCTCTAGTCTCCGCCCCACTTGATTCATGCTTTCTCCACAGCCAATCAACATGCATGGATTACCTGCCATACACTGTAATGCTGCAGCCATAAAACAATATCCCTATTTTATTTAGTCACTCCAAAATGACACATGCTTCAACAGAAAAAGAACCTTTTTCTATAGGAATGATCGCAAGAAATTATCTCCAGATACAAATAAATTTCAAAACCTTTATTTATACTCCATAATATCATATATTAAAATATTAAACCAGAGCATTCCTTCTTAAGGGATCCATATATTACAACAACACCAGTATATATTGCATAGTACATGATAAGTTATATACACTTAACAATTCTTCCTATTGCCACAGTATAACATCTACTTCTCATTAATGTTATCTCCACTACTGGCAGGATCCAATGTACTTAAGACATATATAGGCAGGAGCTACTAACTTTCATGCTTGTTAAACCACCAATAACCTCACTCTCACTGATGTATTTATTATTCCATATGGTATTACCAAGAGATTAAAAGTCAGTTTACATCACCTCCCTGATCCTCAATCCATAAATACATAGTCCAGAACCCCTTCTGAATGTTAAGGTATGTACCTGATCTTCACCGCTGTGCTGTGACTATGGTCCCTTCTCCCCTACGTCCGTTTCGCACCTCGCTTCTTCCGGGGGACGTGGTTACAATGAGTATCAGTGGGCTTTTTATATAGCCCCCATCCAATCATATCATGCTACGTCAACATCGCCCACACACACCTCCATTAGAGGCGCCTATCCTATCACATCGCGTTCTCTAAGCCCACCCGCGGCCTGACGTGCATCGCATCGTTGGATCTAAAAGAAAGATTTAGGGCACGTGGCTATGGTCATTGGAGCATAAAGCGGGGATATAATCGAGCGATGGAAACAACGAGAAATGAATTGCTTTATCCTATAGATAAGAAGAAGGATTTCAAGGATAATAAGGTTCGCTACATTACCACTTACAACAACAGATGGAATGAGTTGAGAAAAATTCTGTTTGCACATTGGTCAGTGTTGCAGACAGACCCTATTCTTGCGTGTCACACGCTAGTCATCATCTTTACCCGTCTTTGCTCCCTTACTAACCTCACAAACTCATCCCTCCCCTGTCTGACCACAATCTATTGACCTTCTCCTCACTCACCTTCCCTACTATGCCTCCTCAGAAACCTAAAACACATCGATCTACACTCACTCTTGGAATCCCTTCTCCCTCTCCATACGCGACACAGACACTGCCAACACCCTCTACAACACCCCATTAACCAAGGCCCTCAACCTAGCTGCCCCCCTCACACACCATGCTCCTTGCACTAACAGGCAACCCTGGCACACTACCCTCACTAAAGACCTGAGGCGGGCATCTAGGGTCGCCGAGAGGAGATGGAAAAAATCACACTCCACTGAACACTTTGCACTGTCCCTCATCGCCTTCAAGGCTGCACTTTCTGCTGCCAAACAAACCTTCTTCTCATCCCTAATGACCTCCCTGTCCAACAACCCCAAACAGCTTTTCAAAACCTTCAATTCCTTACTCCGCCCACCCACTCCCCCTCTTTGTCCCCTAATCTCTGCTGAAGAATTTGCCTCCTTCTTAAAAGAAAAGAATGACAGAATCAGAGACAGCTTTGACCCACTGTCCCCAAAGCCTCCCCTCTCGCCTATGCTGCCCTCTCCTTCCATCCGCTGCTTCCCCCCATAATCGAAGATCATCTCTCCTCCCTCCTGTCGAAATCACACCTCACCACCAGTGCCCATGACCTGTCCCAACCCATGTCATTCCCAACCTCACCTCTGTCATCATCCCAGCCCTAACTCATCTTCTAAACCTATCACTGACCACTGGCACCTTCCCTTCAGCCTTCAAACATGCCTTGATCACCCCCATACTCAAAAAACCCTCCTCGACCCCACATCTGTCTCCTACTATCGCCCCATATCTCTCCTTCCTTTCGCCTCTAAACTACTTGAGCAGCACGTCCACTCTGAGCAGTCATCTCACCTCTCTTCCTGCTCTCTCTTTGACCGCCTACAATCCGGTTTCCGACCCCTACACTCCACAGAAACAGCCCTGACCAAAGTCACCAACGACCTACTGACTGCCAAAAGCAAACGTCATTACTCTGTCCTCCTCCTCCTCGACCTATCCGCCGCCTTCGACACTGTTGACTATTCAATTCTACTTCATATCCTTGAATCTCTTTGCATCACGGAGTTCGCTCTCTCTTGGATCTCCTCATACTTAACGGACCGGACCTTCAGGGTCACCCACTCCCACACCTCCTCCTCGCCCTACCCCCTATCTGTCGGGGTCCCACAGGGCTCGGTTCTGGGACCGCTACTCTTCTCAATCTACACTCTCGGCCTAGGGCAACTCATTGAGTCCCATGGCCTCCAGTACCACCTCTACGCTGACGACACCCAAATCTACCTGTCTGGACCTGACATTACCTCCCTACTATCCAATATTCCACAATGCCTGTCCGCCATCTCGTCCTTCTTCTCAGCCCGCTTCCTTAAGCTGAACATGGACAAAACTGAGACAAAAATCGTCTTCCCCCAAGCCACTCACCCTCACTCTCCGACCTATCCATCATCGTAAATGACTGCTCTCTGTCCCCAGTCTCCCACGCCAAGTGCCTCGGGTTATCCTTGACTCTTACCTCTCCTTCAAGCCACACATCCAAGCCCTTGCCACCTCCTGCCGACTCCAGCTCAAAAGCATCTCTCGGATCCGCACTTTTCTTGTCCAAGACACTGCCAAAACCCTTATTCACGCTCTCATCATCTCCCGCCTCGACTACTGCAACCTCCTGCTCTCTGGCCTCCCTGTTACCTCCCTTGCACCTCTCCAATCTATTCTAAACTCCGCTGCCCATCTAATCCATCTATCTTCCCGCTACTCCCCTGTCTCCCCCCTCTGCCAAGCCCTTCACTGGCTCCCTGCTTCCCAGAGATCCTGGTTTAAAACATTAAACTCGACGTACAAAGCCATCCACAACCTGTCTCCTCCATACATCTCCGACATGATCTCCCAATACCAACCCTCATGCAACCTGCGATCCTCCCAAGAACTCCTCCTCTACTCCCCCCTCATCTCCTCTTCGCACAACCGCATACAGGATTTCTCCTGGGCATCCCCCATACTCTGGAACTCTCTGCCCCAACACATCAGACATTCTCCTACCCTGAGAACCTTCAAAAGAAGCCTGAAAACCCACCTCTTCCGCCAAGCCTACAACCTGCATTGAGACCCGATCCCCCACACCTCATCACGACCAGCACCTTCCCCTCCTACTATATCCCCACCCGTCCCTTGTAGATTGTGAGCCTTCGTGGACAGGATCCTCTCCCTTCTTGTATCTGGTCGACCGAATTGTCCGTGTTTATTGTACTTGTCCTAGTCTCCCCCTTTTGCATGTAAAACGCCATGGAATATGATGGCGCTATATAAATAAATAATAATAATAATAATAATTCATCAGCAACATGTCCACCTCCCCGAACATTATCAAATGCCTTGCACATTTTAAATTCAGCCTTTATTATATGCCTTCAAACGTTATGATAATAATAGGGAAAACAAAATATGTAGCGTGAAAAAAGGACTTTGCTTTTAAAGGGAACCTGTCACCCCTTTTGGGCATTTTAAGCCAGCTTATGTGGCACCCCAGAGTGCAAGTGCCACAGTTTCATTATTGACCCCGGGTGGCAGTGTCACACTTGAGAATAACAGAAGGTATCCACACCAGCCAGTAATCACATACAACACCTTTGTGTCTCCAGGCCTGAAGGGGAGATATAAACCCGGGTTCAGGGTAAGCTCACCAATAAATTCTGGTCTGGGGCAGAGTTATTCAGTTCAGTTCCTGGGAGGGCTGAGGAAGACATCCTGTGGACTGGAGCAGTGCTAAGCTCTTCCCAGGACAGCACAGTCTAGTGTGAGGGACCCAAGTCAGGGGTCTGAGGAAGGGGAGGAAAGCCTGGGGAGTGGAGCGGTGTCGTGCTCACCCCAGAGGAGAAGCGCCACAGAAATGGACACCGAAGTCCAAGCCTGTGCGGGACCTAACGACCTGGCAGCCAATACTGGAAGGTGGTAATTCCAAGTTCCCCAGCGTAAAGAGCCCAGGAACAGCCGCCTGAGGCTTGGGGCTAGAGAAGGACTCGGGTTGCCTGCCATATCGCACCAAGCAGGAGAGAGGGCCAGCAGCTTAGCTTACATAGCAGCAGGGACCTACCAGTAACATCGTCTGTCGGTATTCCCGTTGCACAGGTAAAATGACTGTTGTACTGTACAACATTGTGTTATGCATTCAGCACAAACACACTGCGTACGTTATGCAGATAATACTTATGTGCAGGCAGCTTAAGTCACAAATTAGCAACATGTGCATGACATTTCAGGACTCTCAATGCTTTTCCTGGCATCAGGATTCCCATCAGATTTTGGGATAAATCTGCACTCAAAAACTCCTAATACTCTTAAAATGTTGTTCCCAGCAGCAACCTAGGAGTCACAGATGCGCCCAGGCGTCTTCTTCATGTTGTTCCCAATTCCATGTCAGTGGCATTTCCATCCATTTTAGCAATTTTACTTCCCCCACAGTCCTCTTGCTAGGGTCTTCTGGAAAAATACTTGAATTTCCAAAAGACTTCCATTATACTTGTTACTTGAATCAAGCCCATCTGAGCATTCAACCTGCTTTATTTGAGCATTTATTTACTCGAGCATTTTAGTGCTCAATCATGACTGATGAAAATGTATTATTATATTTGGCCATCCATATGATACTGTAAAAGACAACTTTGCTCTGGCTCGTGATTCTAGCACTATGAAACTTATACCCAAATAGATGATAAGTTTAGGCATTCTCAAGATGTGACAAATGAAATATTTACCTTTTTCCAATATTTATATTTAATTGTATTTATAGTTCTATCTGAAATATATCCACATATTCAACAATTTATTTAACATCATGTTAAACGGACATTAAATTCTCATATTTCTATCAAAAGTTTTGCAATTAATATTCCTATTAGATGTTTGTCAATGAGAAAAATGGCACTTCCAAATTAGCTTGGTAAAAGCTAATCAGCCATTATAAAAAGAGACTCATTTAACATGAAAAAACAAAGACTGTTCTTCATGTTGAGAAGAGTATTCCGATCATTCATCCAGTTTCCCAAACCTATCAGTTCTCCCACACAGTGTCACGCTTAGATGCATGGGAACCAGGTACAGTACAGTATGAAGTGACAGCTATTATTTATTTTCTCCCACAAAGTGATTTACTGTTCTTATGTTACAGTTTTGTTGTTAATACACTCACTGTATGCACAACTAATATATACCACACCAGCCAGTTAATGAGAAAGGAAGTGTATGGTGCATCCCGGGGTCACAACTTAAAAATAAACATTTAAATCTATAAACATCTTTATCTATCTATCTATCTATCTATCTATCTATCTATCTATCTATCTATCTATCTATCTATATGTTTTTATTAACATATTGATCAACAAACTGTTCAAATAGTATAATTTTTTTTTACAATTATAAGACATAAAATTGGATTTATACAATTATAATAAAAGAAGTATTAGAGATAAAGGAATTAAGGGAGAAAAGAGGAGAAAGAAAAAAACAGGTTCCAATTCCGCGCTGACCACCAACGAACAGGGGTTGTATATAAAAGTCTGTTTTATTGAGCCTACACATTTCACAGCAGGACCTGCTGCTTCATCAGGGTAAACCTGCATTGATTTTGCAAATCACAGATAAGACCCTATGTGCGCTCCCTTTTCTCCTTTCTTTTAGACATCCTCTCCAACATAGATTACTATAGCTAGGATCCATTAAATGTAATGTATTAGGGGTACGATACCATTTAATATATACTTTTAATTGCGTCTCCAAAAGAAAAACACAAGATATATTAGAGTACATAAACGGAAGGATCTTGGAGAGATGTTCATCTAATTCTGAGGAATTCAGTCCAGTATCTTTAGACCAAGTACTCAAGAATCTATGATTGTCAAGAATAAGATCTTTATTAAGAGTTTGGTAAAGGATGCTAGTTTTCCAAATTGATTCTTTATTAGAATATCTGAGAAGGTTATTAACATTGCTTGGAAGTATACATTTTATTTTTTTATCAACTAAGATGTCAGAAAAGAGTTGCCAATTCAATCTTTCAGATTCAGGTAGTCCAAATTGTTTGCCCAAGGATGAAAAAGATTTTAATCTACCATCTTTCATAATGTCAGAAACAGTTTCAATCCCCCTAATATGCCAGTTTTTTTATTTAATCCTCAGTCATAACGCACTGAAATATCAATCAGGATCCAAACAGGGATTATTGGCTCAAATGCAGTGCTGGAAATGCTATCTATCTATATCTATCTATTTATCTATCTATCTATCTATCTATCTATCTATCTATCTATCTATCTATCTATCTATCTATCTAATGAAAAAAAGTTATTGAGCAGCGGTTCTTATTTTAGCAGGATGCTAGGTGCTTTCTCAGTCCTTAAGGTGGGAATCAACCACCAATTTTGGATACAGTTGTAAATAAAGGCTGCAGCACTCCAGATTAAGGTTGTTAACTCACCTTTAATGGCCTTCAGGCAAAGGTAGCGACGTTTCGGTCCTCAGACCTTCTTCCAGCGATTGCTGGAAGAAGGTCTGAGGACCGAAACGTCGCTACCTTTGCCTGAAGGCCATTAAAGGCGAGTTAACAACCTTAATCTGGAGTGCTGCAGCCTTTATTTACAACTATATCTATCTATCTATCTAGAACATCCATCCATTAGGGGGCCGTTACACGCTACAATATATTAAACGATGTCAGCTGGAAAGTCATGTGATCGAGATCGCTACAACAATTTATTGATATCAGTTGTGCGGTGTCACAAGCATAGATCTCGTTAACAATTTATCAATTGGCAGCGCGTCAGCGATCCAGCGCACAACCCAGTGATCGAGGCCAGCCAGAGTCAGGAATAGGCGAAATCGTGAAGGAGATCATTATCGCGGTGTCACACACAACTATGCAAGCAGATTGCATGACCAACATCGTCTGATTTGGGGTCCGGGTCTCATATCTGCGATGAACGATCTAACCACTTATCGCTAGTCAGATCGACCTGTCACACGCAATGACGTCGTTAACACGTCGTTGGAGCGACTGGAAATCAGTGACGTTTCAGCGATATATTTAAAGATATTGTAGCGTGTAACGGCCCCCTTACACAGTTCTATATATTTTTACTAGTTGTCAGATTCAGTTTTGAAATGAGCAATTTCTTAATGATTTTGTCCTCCTGAATTCAAACCTTGAGAATGAAAATTTTTAGTTCACCTTTGTTCCTGTAATATCATAACATATACTTTTTAATGCAAAAAAAATTAATGCAAAAAAGTTGCAGTACTTTAAAAAAATTATTACTTTTGTAAATATAAAGATGCAGAATATTTTGTTATGTCAATCTTCTGATATTTATTCAGAGGAAACTTAACAATTCAAAAAACTAAAACATGTCTATACACTATTGCAAATTTTAAATAGTTACAGAAATTGCAATACAAAATTTGGTTCTTAGTAATAACTTTTTTACTCATCTATTGTAGTCCTGCACTGGATCACCTCTTACAATTGTCCAGTCGTAATCTGCAAGCATTGATGGATTCCATTGTCCTTCATCTTTTCTCTATAGCCTCAGTGTCTTAAGGGGCCGTCACACACTACGATTTTGTGAGCGATCACACCTATGATCTCAGTGGTGCACACTCGTGGACAACATGTTAGTGAGGTGTCACATGTATAGATAATGTTCAGGACGCAGCAACGATGTTACGTGCAGGTATCGGTCGCACAACCAGCGAACGACGCTTGTCAATGTTGTGAATAGGCGAAATCTTAAAGGAGATCATTATCGCAGTGTCACACAGAACGATGCAAGCAGATTGCAGATCAGACCACTTATCGCTTGTAAGATCGACATGTCACACGCAATGACGTCACACAGAACGATGCAAGCAGATTGCAGATCAGACCACTTATTGCTTGTAAGATCGACATGTCACACGCAACAACGTCATTAGAGTGACTGAAAACCTCTGCCGTTTCAGCAATATTTTTAATGATATCGTAGCGTGTGATGGCCCCTATAGAGATATCTCTCACCATGCTTGACACTCACTGCTCCTCAGTTTGGTGGCGGTAAATCTAAATGCAAAGGTAAGAAACTAATTTTTAAGGACATATTACAGCCAAGCGCTCAGCCTTAGGCTAGGCCCACATCACTGCCGTCTGCCATCTGCCCTGCGAGTGGTACCTGGTGGTTACTAGCATTTCAGCCTATCCTCACCACCAGAGACTATATTAAAGACCCATTAGACACTTAGTTATGCCTCTCTAGGGTGAACCCGCCTGTGGTGCAATGGGTCTACACCCACCAGCACTACAGATCATTTATAAAAGCATATGATTCAACTGTATTTAGGATTACATCTTTGGAACAGAGTTGATGTTTTTTGATTGGTCACCATAAAGATGATAAAATACTGATGGCCCATTAGACTAAATACAAGAATTTGGCCCCCTTGAACTTTTCAACTTTTTACCACATTTCAGCCTTCAAACATACAGACGTAAAATTCAAATTTTTTTTATAAAGAATCAACAAGTGGGACACAATTGTGAAGTGTAATGAAATTTATTGAATATTTTAAACTTTTTTATCAAATAAAAAATTGAATAGTGGGGCATGCAATATTATACGGCCCCCTTGAGTTACTTTGAATACTTGAATACTTTGTAGCACCACCTTTTGCTGCGATTACAGCTGCAAGTCGCTTGGGGTATGTCTCTATCAGTTTTGCACATCGAGAGAATGAAATTCTTGCCCATTCTTCCTTGCAAAATAGCTCGAGCTCAATGAGGTTGGATGGAGAGCGCTTATGAACAGCAATTTTCAGCTCTTTCCACAGATTCTCGATTGGATTCAGGTCTGGACTTTGACTTGGCCATTCTAACACCTGGATACGTATATTTTTGAACCATTCCATTGTAGATTTTGCTTTATGTTTGGGATCATTGTCTTGTTGGAAGATAAGTCTCCGTCCCAGTCTCAGGTCTTTTGCAGACTCCAACAGGTTTTCTTCCAGAATGGTCCTGTATTTGTCTCCATCCATCTTGCCATCAATTTTAACCATCTTCCCTGTCCCTGCTGAAGAAAAGCAGGCCCAAACAATGATGCTGCCACCACCATGTTTGACAGTGGGGATGGTGTTTTGAGAGTGATGAGCTGTGTTGCTTTTACACCAAACATATCATTTTGCATTGTGGCCAAAAAGTTCGATTTTGGTTTCATCTGACCAAAGCACCTTATTCTACATGTTGTGAGTATCTCCCAGGTGGCTTGTGGCAAACTTTAAACAAGACTTTTTATGCATATCTTTGAGAAATGGCTTTCTACTTGCCACTCTTCCATAAAGGCCAAATTTGTGCAGTGTACCAATGATTTTTGTCCTATGGACAGACTTTGCCACCCCAGCTGTAGATCTCTGCAGTTCATCCAGAGTGATCATGGGCCTTTTGGCCGCATCTCTCATCAGTCTTCTCCTTGTTAGAGATGAAAGTTTAGAGGGACGGCCGGGTCTTGGTAGATTTGCAGTGGTCTGATACTCCTTCCATTTTAATATGATCACTTGCACAGTGCTCCTTGAGATGTGTAAAACTTGGGAACTCTTTTTGTATCCAAATCTGGCTTTAAACTTCGCCACAACAGTATCTCGGACCTGCCTGGTGTGTTCCTAGGTCTTCATGATGCTCTCTGCAGTTGAAATAGAACCCTGAGACTATCACAGAGCAGGTGCATTTATACAGAGACTTGATTACACACAGGTGGATTCTATTTATCATTACCAGTCATTTAGGACAACATTGGATCATTCAGAGATCCTCACTGAACTTCTGGAGTGAGTTTGCTGCACTGAAAGTAAAGGGACAGAATAATATTGCACGCCCCACTTTTCAGTTTTTTATTTGTTAAAACATTTTAAATATCCAATAAATTTCGTTCCACTTCACGATTGTGTCCCACTTGTTGATTCTTCACAAAAAAATTTGAATTTATATCTTTATGTTTGAAGCCTGAAATGTGGCAAAAGGTTGAAAAGTTCAAGGGGGCCAAATACTTTCACAAGGCACTGTAGATGATGTGATAGGCAAGCTGCTAACAATGTCATACTGGTGATGAAATAATAATGACACAATTTTTCTATAAGCCTAGATGAAAGGTGTCATAAGTAATTACAACCTTCTCTTGATCTTGAAAATTAGAGCCAATCAACAAATTTAAGCAGCATATTTAGCAAAGATTTCAGAGCAAAGATAGATGTGGCACACACCATCCATTTAAAAACAATTTAGATGCTTTATTGGAAATTAAGTGAGTTATTGCATTCACAATTGTTAAGGAGAGCCATAGGATCAAATACTTAATTAACTTTAAAACATAAGGGCTTGAGAGAAAAAACCCATAAAATGTATTATTTTCATCTTACATACGCATGTTTTAGACTTAAAGATGGCTGCCATTTCCTCTCATCACTCCATGCTCTATGAGAGCAAGGTGGAGTCCAGAGAAAGATTGACTATTCTTTGTGATATTTCAAAGTGGTGTTATAGTGGTGATTTTGCACAAGAATACAAGTGGTGCTTAGGTTTTTTCTGATTTGTGGTAAATTTAGTGTCATACTCATTTTCAGAACCATAAACTTAATTAAGTTCAACTGTTTTCGTCTTTAAGCCAATTTGGATGTAGAGCGGTGTTATTTGTCTATCAAATGTAGAGTTGTTTATTAATCCTAGAACGCATACCTGGGGCCTGCTAGGTTACTTGTTTTCTATTTTCTGCAAGATTACTTTAGTTAGAATTTTGAAACTCTAGATATTCCTCAGGTATATAGTTGTTAGTCATTTCCAGTTGTTCATATATTTTTATGTCATAGGCATTTCGGTAAAACAACTCTTTTTTGGGACTACCCCATATTCACATACTTGGGGCCTTTTAGGCCTGTACTTGGTTTACAAGTGATCCTCAGTCTTTTTGTCTGTACTGTTGCTGGGGAAGACTTTGTCTTTATTACTCAGTCTTTTGACTCTGCTGTTGCTGGGAAGAACGTGGATTCTGCCTGACTACTTGGTCATGTGATCTTGGGAGGGAGGCTCCCTCACAAAGTCATGCGTCTCTGACATCATTGCAGGTCATGAACACACAGGAACAGGAGGACATACAACATCCTGTTCATTGTGTGCTACTTGCTGAAGAGATTTTGGAGGAAGGAGTCAGCTTGCTTGTTTCTAGAACAAGAAACTTTCTGAGCTTCAAAAATCCAGAGGCTTTTACTGCACCTAAAAGAAAGTGTTTACCTGCTGAAGGTAAGAGGGGGGCTGCACTTTACCTTTAGCACACACACTAACAAAGAGTGCACAACCATGATTGTAATCATTTGTTGTTGTTTTTTTCCATTTTAGTGTACTGACATCTAAGGTTACAATGGCACAGTTTACATCCAGGTGTTTGACTGACCAAGAAATCGAGGCAATCATTTTTGATAGTGATGAAGACAGGGAACTTTCTTTGTCCGATGAAGAGTACATGCCACCAGCTAATGTCTCTACTTCATCGTCCAGTGATTCTTCATATGATGAAGAAGTAGTGAATCCAGCAGAGTATACAGATAGAACATCCAAAACTAATGTTTTTTGGAACAGTACTGCTGGGGTTCTTGGACGCACCCCATCACATAATATTAAGAGAGTTACTGAAGGCGCTGTAGGAATTCCCCAATTTTTGTCCAAAAGAGATGTTTTCTGTAATTTTTTTTGAGATGATATTGCAGATGAGGTAGTTTTGTGTACTAACTTAGAAGGAAAACATATTGCTTCAGGAAGAAAAAAAACATGGAAAAAATAAAAAAAGAGGAACTAAATGGTTATATTGCCATTACTCTTCTGGCAGGGTGTACAAAATCGTGCGATGTTCCAATCAGAAAATTATTTCTGAAGCCTTTTTCAGGTCCACACTACAAATCTACAATGTCAGTCAATAGATTTGAGAATATTCAGAGAAGCCTTCGTTTTGATGATAAGAGAACTCATCCTGTGAGGTTGGAAACAAATAAATTAGCCCCTATTAGCTACATCTGGAATCTTTTCATCAAAAACTGTACAAAGCTTTACCATTCTAATGATAATGTGACAGTGGATGAGCAACTTCTTGCCTTTAGGGGACGTTGCAAATTCATTCAGTATATGCCCAGTAAACCTGCCAAGTATGGAATAAGTGATAAAGAGCTGGAATCAAATGCTGCGCTGACCACAAGGATAAAAACAGAGTAAATCATCCACTCCGTTTATTCTGCCTACACGTGTTTCGTGGCACAAAGCCACTTCCTCAGGGCATCAAGATCTTAAAACAATCAAGGATATATATACACACACAAGATAGTGTCATACTGTTTGTATCCCGCCCTCCTACTTCCTGTTAAACACCCACTTTTACTAAGCAAAAACATATACATCTAAAACACAGATTAAATCAATTAAAATACATTCAAAACATTCCAGAAGTTTATAAAACATCAAATCACACATATATAATACATTAAATTGATAATTATAAAGAATAAAACATTTATTAAATTGATAATTATAAAGAATAAAACATTTATGATATATAAGGTTCATCCAGGATTTGAACCTACTATGTCATCAATAACCCATTAAAACTAAAACACATGCACTAACCCACCAAGCCATCTAGTATTTAGGAGATAAGGAGCTCTTTTTAGCCAAGATCTCACAACTCTAGTTCACTACAATCAAACATCTTCTATTTCATTAGTCATCTAGGTATAT
The DNA here is from genome assembly GCA_033576535.1 of Allobates femoralis. NCBI lineage: Eukaryota > Metazoa > Chordata > Amphibia > Anura > Aromobatidae > Allobates > Allobates femoralis. The sequence goes on along the minus strand of JARQOC010000002.1, from coordinate 279,988,241 downwards.
ACCAAATAGGAGAGGGAAAAAACACATAAGAAAGGGAACACCGTATCCTAATTATTAAAAAAACGTCTATATCCTCTTCATAATAATAAAAAAATCAATAAAATTTAATTTATAAAATCACAGCTGATATTATTCCGGATTTGAACCTGCTCTGTTCCAAAATCTAAAACTTCAATTTCATGTGAAATAACACACCAGACCACTAGGCCACTAAGACATTCAATAATCTAAAGGGTAAGCAACAATACAAAAATAGGACCTCAAAACTGAAATCAATTCTACCTTAAATAGGCCTTAGCCACAATGAGGTTATTTGGAGGATCTCAGGAAAGGTCTCCTCACTGTTAATGATGTTAAAAGGTAAGCATATTGTAAGCGCACTATTATGTTTATATATTAAAATACCCACTTAAAAAAGATCACTCACCTCATTGAGCCCTCCCGGCCGCAGTGTACCAAGTTTAAAAATCCAGTATGTCTCTCTCTTACTTAACGCCTCCAATCTCCTAGGTATATTATCCGGTACATGGTCAATAGGGGTAATGGACAATTTGACATCTCCATGATGAACCTCGGTGCAATGCCTAGACAAACCGTGCTTTAAATAGCCTCTTAGGATGTTATATCTGTGGGAATTTACCCGTTTGTGTAAAGGTTGAGAAGTCCTTCCCACATATTGCTTACCGCAAACACATTGGATTAAATAAATTACATAATCTGTCTGACAAGTCATTCTAAACTTAATATCAAACACTTTACTTTCATTTTTAAAAGACACAAAACTGTCTATATTGTTACTTATAGAACGACAACACTTGCACCCTCGTTTGTTACATCGAAAAGAACCCCTACTACCTGTTTTCCCATAGGACGAAATTGGCTGTTTGAAATCGCGGCTTTTCAGCACACTTGGTGCCAGAACGTTTTTTATAGTCGGAGCCCTCCTAAAAGTCACACATGGTTTTTTAGGGACCACTCTATTAAGGATGGGGTCATTAAGAATCACCCCCCAGTGTTTCTCCAAAATATTACGTACCTGCTGGTGTTGTAACGAAAAAGTAGTCACAAAATTAATATTAAAATTATTGTTGCTACCACTATTTTTTAGGGAGGGTTTTATGAGGTCACTTTGAGAACAACTTTTCACAGAATTGTAAGCTTCCTTAATTAACCTAGAGGGATAATCCCGTTCACGGAATCTCTCTCGTAATATTTTACTTTGTTCTTTGAATACAGCATCAGAGGTACAATTCTTTCTGATTCTGTAATACTGGTTTTTGGGAATGTTTCTCAACCAGGGTCTATAGTGACTACTTTCATAATGAACATATCCATTGGCGTCAACTTTTTAAAAAAAAATTTTTGTCATAATTTTTCCAAGTTCGTCCACATAGATATTTAGGTCCAAAAAAGAGACAGTTTCTCTATCAAAAAAGGAGGTCAGTTCTATCCCCCAGTGATTAGTCTTGATCGAATCCAAGAATTCCAAAATCGTATTACCTGCATTATCATATATAATAAAAATATCGTCAATAAAACGTTTGTATACAATTAAATTGCTCCGATGTTTAGAATGGAGGATATGCCAGGACTCGAAGGCAGCCATAAATAGATTTGCATACGTAGGTGCTGCCCTCGAGCCCATGGCTGTCCCCCGTAACTGATGGAATATAGGGATGGGCGAATCTACTCGCTAGGACTCGTTACTCGGCGAGTAGTAAGGGACTCGCAGGACTCGGTACTCTGCGAGTTTCCCAGTGATTACTCGCACGAGTCCAATGCAAATCAATATCAATCCTAGTTTTGTCAGAAACGCTGACAAAACTAGGATTGCCATTGTTTGCATTAGACTCGTGCGAGTAATCACTGGCTACTGTGCCAGTGATAGCAGGGAAACTCGCAGATAACTGCTGTTTCTTTGCGAGCCGAGTCCAGCTGTCTTCTCTGTGCAGCTCCAGGGTCCTAGACCCCGCCTGCTGCCTGATGTAGCAGTGCTGAGATTGTTCTCAGTCTGCTCATTCCCTGTGTACAGACATGAATGTCTGTGCACAGAGATGATGTAGCAGTGCTGAGATTGTTCTCAGTCTGCTCATTCCCTGTGTACAGACATGAATGTCTGTGCACAGAGATGATGTAGCAGAGCTGAGATTGTTCTCAGTCTGCTCATTCCCTGTGTACAGACATGAATGTCTGTGCACAGATATGATGTAGCAGAGCTGAGATTGTTCTCAGTCTGCTTATTCCCTGTGCATAGACATCTATATTTATGCACAGGGGATGTAACAGAGGACATCGCGTTTTGGACTGCGTCGGACGGAAGAGGATTTTTTTAATTAAAGATGGAGTCCCTAATGGCTTTTTTTTTTATTTCTAATAAAAAATTTTCCTTGTGTTGTGTTTTTTTTAAAACAATTTAATAGAAATTCATGGCGGTCATGTCTAATATTGGCGTGACCGCCATAAATTTCGGGCTTAGGGCCAGCTGATAATACAAAGCTGGCCCTAACCTCTTTATTACCCAGCGTGCCACCGCTACCAGGGCCACTGGAAGAGCGGGGTTCAGCGCCAGAGGATGGCGCTTCAATGAACGCGCCATCTTCTGGGGCGGCTGCGGGCTGCAATTTGCAGCGGGGGGTGCCCAGAAAGCTTGGGCATCCCTGCGCTGCGGATTCCAGCCCCCAGCTGCTTAGCTGTACCTGGCTCGACATAGAAATTGCGCGGAGCCCCACGCATTTTTTTTTAATTATTTCATGAATTTCAGAGTCAGAGTCTCAGAGTCAGAGTCAGAATCTCAGAATTTCATGAAATAATTAAAAAAAAATGCGTGGGGCTCCGCGCAATTTCTATGTCTAGCCAGGTACAGCTAAGCAGCTGGGGGCTGGAATCCGCAGCGCAGGGATGCCCAAGCTTTCTGGGCACCCCCCGCTGCAAATTGCAGCCCGCAGCTGCCCCAGAAGATGGCGCGTTCATTGAAGCGCCATCCTCTGGCGCTGAACCCCGCTCTTCCAGCGGCTCTGGTAGCGATGGCACGCTGGGTAATAAAGAGGTTAGGGCCAGCTTTGTATTATCAGCTGGCCCTAAGCCCGAAATTTATGGCGGTCACGCCAATATTAGACATGACCGCCATGAATTTCTATTAAATTGTTTTAAAAAAAACACAACACAAGGAAAAATTTTTATTAGAAAATAAAAAAAAAAAGCCATTAGGGACTCCATCTTTAATTAAAAAAATCCTCTTCCGTCCGACGCAGTCCAAAACGCGATGTCCTCTCTGCTACATCCCCTGTGCATAAATATAGATGTCTATGCACAGGGAATAAGCAGACTGAGAACAATCTCAGCTCTGCTACATCATCTCTGTGCACAGACATTCATGTCTGTACACAGGGAATGAGCAGACTGAGAACAATCTCAGCACTGCTACATCATCTCTGTGCACAGACATTCATGTCTGTACACAGGGAATGAGCAGACTGAGAACAATCTCAGCACTGCTACATCAGGCAGCAGGCGGGCTCTAGGACCCTGGAGCTGGGGCAGCCAGAACACAGAGAAGACAGGATCTTATCTGTGCGAGTCAGCGATTACTTACAAAGTAAACTAGCAATGCAAATAAATGACACAACTAGGATTGCTTCAGGCTGAAGCTTCCGAGACACATCTGCGATTTGTAAATCTCACACTACTCGCTATTACTCGCTTCCCCATTCATTAACATTGGACTCGCTAGACTCGCAACGAGTAGCGAGTCCTGTGCTCGGACTCGCTAGAGTCAAGCGATTCCGAGTAATTTAGGATTCGCCCATCACTAATGGAATACCGTCTCCTCAAATTTAAAAAAATTATTTTTCAGGATAAAGGCCATACTCAGTACGAGAAATTCTCTCTGTGTGCCCTGAGGAAGTGGCTTTGTGCCACGAAACACGTGTAGGCAGAATAAACGGAGTGGATAATTTACTCTGTTTTTATCCTTGTGGTCAGCGCGGCATTTGATTCCAGCTCTTTATCACTGTTTTCTGGATTCTTCAATTCTCAGCTGGGAGCCTGCAGCGACCTCCTGTGTGCTTTTATTGTAGTTGTGACACTCACAACTACATCAGGTGAGTTTAACCATTTGGGGTCTGAGGGACCTGTATAATAGCGGTATTACTCTATGTGCGCTTCCTTTCTCTTTTAATTTATATAAGTATGGAATAAAAAATTTCTGGATGTGTGATTCTACAAGCTATTATGACATGAATGGTCTGATTTACTGTGGCAAATAAGCTGATGCTCCAGTCCAGAAAGACCTATGTTCTGACATAGTAAAAACACTTGCAGTACCAATTTTCAATTCTGGAACAAATAAACAATGGACAACTACTTTACCAATCTGGAACTGGGCAAATTTTTGCTTCACTGGTTGGTACTATGAGGCCAAACTGCTGCAAAATTCCTCCAATCATGAAGCACAATCCCAAGCGACCACTAAATGAGAGTGTCTTTGGTTTCTGCAATCAAGCGACAATGGTATCTTATAAAGCAAAGAAAGAAAAATCTGGGATATTACTGAGTACAATGCATCATGATGGAAGTATTGACACCAATGACAGGAAATAGAAACCTGAAATCATACTGCATTATAATAAAACAAAAGGAGGTGTGGACAAGATGGATGAAATGATTGGAGAGTATTCGTGCAAGAGGCAGACAAAACGTTGGCCTGTAGTCATTTTTTATAATATCCTTGACGTGTCAGCCCTCAATGGCTATATTGTTTATAGTAAAACTCATCCAGAATTCCATGCAAACAGGAAGGACAAGAGAAGTCTATTCTTGACGGAACTTTGCTATGAACTTTTGATACCTACCATGATGGAGCGAAGCAACATGAAATGCTTGCTAAGGCAAATTACGGAGGCTATGATCCGATGTGGTATACATTTTCAGGAACATCCAGAGCCAGGAGAAAAAAAAAAGAAAGCACTGTTATATTTGTTTAGCAAAGAAGTAAAGGAAATCTGAGCATTTCTGTACTACTTGTGGAAAAAATGTCTGCAAGGAACATTCTTCCAAAAAAATAATATGTGAAAATTGTTGGGGTAATCAGTAAAGTTGAAAAGGAAAGTTTTTGAAAAGAAATTTTAAGTTTACTACAACTTTTATATAAGAAACATTTAGACAAACATATATATATATATATATATATATATATAAAGAATTATATGCATATATAGGGCGTCTTAAGCCGGTGTAATTACTTTTTTTTTGTTTTATGCAAAATAATTAGAATGTTTTGAAATATTCACATCTCAAATAAACTTTGAAAACTATTTCTATTTGAGTTACTCCATATTATTTGCACACAGGCCTAAAAGGCCCCAGCTATGTGAAAGTGTAGATTTCTATGGTTGCGCGTCGTAGGGTTAAATATTTATGATCTCTTATTTATCTATCAAATATTTTTCCATGATCTATTTATTTGTTGTCTATCTATTATCTTTCTATCAAATATATCTTTCTGACCTATCTATTATGTATGTCTCTATATACAGTATGTACATCTCTGTCTATGAAATATCTGTCTCTAATTTTATATTTGCTGGTTTTTAATAAAATTATTACATTTTAATGAAAATAATGACACATTTTTGCTCCATAGTTTAATTGTTCTGGTTAGTACAACCATATTAGGCTGGATCAACATATATCCATGCCATCCGCACAGGTTTTTAGAACAGCATTAGTTGTCAGCAAGCTTTTTCATCAAAACTAGTGAGGCACATAGAAATATGTAACATTTATCATTTTCTCATAAGGCTTCTTGAAGCATTCATCGCAACAACAGATAAATGTAAACAATCCTATATCAAACTATGGTATTCTATTCTTACAACAGTTTCATTTTGACATTTCTCTACAATTGTAAAGGATAAAAAAAGCTGGTCATGTGGCCTTCAGACATGATAAATTGGAGACCAAAGTTAAGCAAAAAGATTGACAAACCCCGGGTCCATGCCAGTAATCAATCGATGCCAGCACAGAGCCTTGTAATTTTACCTTCCCTAGTTTATCTCCTAATTAATAGGTTTGGTTTAATCTCAACATTGCAGTGCAAAGCATAAATTATCCTTGCAGAATATCATTCTGGAATTTATAATCAGAAGAGATGCTGCAGATGTTGGCTGAAGGAGGTTCATCATGCTATGGTCTGGTAGCAATGTACTACTAGTGTAGCTGCTAGACAAGGATCATGCATTTTGCTCATCTCTAAAACAACTGATATTTAACATTTATAATACACAAGTCAAAAAAAATTCTACCTCCCTATGACTGCGCGAGAACCCCAAAAGTATACAGTTCTAGGTATGACTTTGCTAAACCCCTTCCTCTGTCTCTAATACTGTCCCTAAAGAATGGAACTGTTGGTATGTATGCTCAATAGTCACTAAGGATACCCAAAACATACTGCTGCACTGTAATATAACAACATTTATCAAATTTTACATACATTGATGTTTATATAATATATACAAGTAAAGCAATACTTGGGGAAAAAAGCTTTTCCCCACATACACAAGACTAAGTCCATCTTCTCTGAAGTTGAAATAATGGAGGTGCTTCAATATGATGCACCAAATTTTCACTAGTGATTTTGTTGACACACATTGGGCAATCATTTGTTTCATTTGATATCTGATGCCAAAGCACACTCTGAAAAGGCATCTGACACCAATTATGGAGATTTTTTTACACTTGAAAGAAATACCGTATATACTCGTGTATAAGCCGACCCGTGTATAAGCCGACCCCCCTACTTTTGCCCCAAAAATCTGGAAAAACCTATTGACTCGTGTATAAGCCGAGGGTGGACCCCAGCACAGGTATACAGCCCCCAGCAGTGTGGTATACAGGCCTCCCCAGTGGTAGTATACAGCAGCCCCAGTAGTAGTATATAGCATCCCCAGCAGCCCCAGTGGTACTATATAGCATCCCCAGTGGTAGTATATAGCATCCCCAGCAGCCCCAGTGGTAGTATATAGCATCCCCAGCAGCCCCAGTGGTACTATATAGCATCCCCAGTGGTAGTATATAGCATCCCCAGCAGCCCCAGTGGTAGTATATAGCATCCCCAGCAGCCCCAGTGGTAGTATATAGCAGCCCCAGTGGTAGTATACAGCAGCCCCAGTGGTAGTATATAGCATCCCCAGCAGCCCCAGTGGTAGTATACAGCAGCCCCAGTGGTAGTATATAGCATCCCCAGCAGCCCCAGTAGTAGTATATAGCATCCCCAGCAGCCCCAGTGGTAGTATATAGCAGCCCCAGCAGCCCCAGTGGTAGCATATAGCATCCCCAGCAGCCCCAGTGGTAGTATACAGCAGCCCCAGTGGTAGTATATAGGAGCCCCAGCAGCCCCAGTGGTAGTATACAGCAGCCCCAGTGGTAGTATATAGCAGCCCCAGTGGTAGCATATAGCATCCCCAGCAGCCCCAGTGGTAGTATACAGCCCCAGTGGTAGTATACAGGCCCCCCAGAGGTATATACAGCCCCAGTGGTAGTATACAGGCCCCCCAGAGGTATATACAGCCCCAGTGGTAGTATACAGCCCCAGTGGTAGTATACAGGCCCCCCAGTGATAGTATACAGGCCCCCAGAGGTATATACAGCCCCAGTGGTAGTATACAGCCCCAGTGGTAGTATACAGCCCCAGTGGTAGTATACAGGCCCCCCAGTGGTAGTATACAGGCCCCCCAGAGGTATATACAGCCCCAGTGGTAGTATACAGCCCCAGTGGTAGTATACAGCAGCCCCAGTGGTAGTATATAGGAGCCCCAGCAGCCCCAGTGGTAGTATACAGCAGCCCCAGTGGTAGTATATAGCAGCCCCAGTGGTAGTATACAGCAGCCCCAGTGGTAGTATACAGCAGCCCCAGTGGTAGTATATAGCAGCCCCAGTGGTAGTATATAGGAGCCCAAGCAGCCCCAGTGGTAGTATACATCAGCCCCAGAGGTATATACAGCCCCAGTGGTAGTATACAGCCCCAGTGGTAGTATACATCAGCCCCAGAGGTATATGCAGCCCCAGTGGTAGTATACAGCCCCAGTGGTAGTATACAGCCCCAGTGGTAGTATACAGGCCCCCCAGAAGTATATACAGCCCCAGTGGTAGTATACAGCCCCAGTGGTAGTATACAGGCCCCCCAGAGGTATATACAGCCCCAGTGGTAGTATACAGCCCCAGTGGTAGTATACAGCCCCAGTGGTGGTATACAGCCCCAGTGGTAGTATACAGGCCCCCCAGAGGTATATACAGCCCCAGTGGTAGTATACAGCCCCAGTGGTAGTATACAGGCCCCCCAGAGGTATATACAGCCCCAGTGGTAGTATACAGCCCCAGTGGTAGTATACAGGCCCCCCAGTGGTAGTATACAGGCCCCCCAGAGATATATACAGCCCCAGTGGTAGTATACAGGCCCCCCAGAGGTATATACACCCCCAGTGGTAGTATACAGCCCCAGTGGTAGTATACAGCCCCAGTGCTAGTAAACAGCCCCCCCCTGCTTAATATGGGTCCCCCAGTATTAATAAACAGCGTCCCCCCCTCCTTATCATGTGCCCCCCCGGCTGCGGCAGCTGTCAAAATAACAAACAGTTTATACATCACCTTCCGTCGCAGCTCTCCGCTCCTCCGCTCGCCGGCTTCTTCTTTCTTCTTGTGCCGGCTTCTGTGACCGCGCGCAGGAAATGACGTCATCTCCTGCGCCCGGTCACATGACACCGGCACAAGAAGAAAGAAGAAGCCGGCGAGCGGAGGAGCGGAGAGCTGCGACGGAAGGTGATGTATAAACTGTTTGTTATTTTGACAGCTGCCGCAGCCGGGGGTGCACATGATAAGGAGGGGGGGGGCTGTTTATTAATACTGGGGGACCCATATTAAGGAGGGGGGGCTGTGTATTGCAATATGCACGGCATCCCCCCGCCGCTGATGGGCGGGGGGATGCCGTGCATATTCATACTAATGAGGCGGCCCCACGTGACCGCCTGCGGTCACCGCGGCCCCCTCCTGCCTCCTCCAGCTCCCGGTCACAGCCCCCCCCCCCACAGCATACCGTATGACCCGTGTATAAGCCGAGGGGGGGACTTTTCAGCCCAATTTTTGGGCTGAAAAACTCGGCTTATACACGAGTATATACGGTAGTTTATATTTTTCATTGTTAATAAAATGTTATTTTTAGCATTCTGTCTGGAGATGAGCAAACTTTCCCCAAACATGTTTGATAATTTAAAATTCAGCATGAACATTGCAGATTTGTTTTGCAATCAGAAACCCGAGCAGTTTACCAAAAAATCATTGAAAGTGGCTTTGTTCGGGGAAAGGGTTTGAAATTTGAAATGGCCCTAAACTTTCCCTGATTGTTTGGGGCTAAAATGCTCTCCGTAAGACCTGCTTGCTGGGAACAACACCTAGCCTTAAGGTACCATCACACACGGCAATTTTGCTAGCAATTTCACAGGCGATTTGCTGGTTGCAGTGAAATCATGGACACATTGATCTATTTTGTTGCCGTGTACAAATGGAACAATGTATCCAAGATTTCACTGCAACCAGCAAATTGCCAGTGAAATTGCCTAGCAATATTGACGCGTGTGACAGTACCGTTATAGTTAGAAGTGTTCCCAGACGTCAGGTCTACCATTTTCTTTCAACCTGTAGAATTTTTTCGAGCTTTAGAAGAATTTTTTAAGCTTCCTGGAATTTGCAGGTGTTTTGACATCTGCAGGGTGTGCATTTTGTAAAAAGTGCTAGATGTGGCACCTTACAATGGCTTTTATACATCCATTTAAGAGAGCATAATATATTTTTTCAATTTTTACGGAATATATTTTTATTTTAATATTTAATTTTTATTATTATGTTAATTTTTTGTATTCTTTTTTGTTTTGCAAGCAAATTTTTATTATTGCAGAGGGCCAGCAGCCTGCCAGGCCATCTTTTCTACACTTATGTGAAAGCAATTCATATACAAATAGCATATGGTCATTATATGCTTCACATACATGGTCTTATAGGTCTACGGATATTGCTTCTTGAACATATGCAATCACTTTATGCCTTGGGTCACACTTGAGCTCTGGATCTGTTAAAAGCATAATTTTTTCAACTTTTGAATTCTAACTGATGCTTTTAACGGATCTAGGGCTCAAGTGTGACCCTAGGCTATGCGTTTTAGTAACAGATCCAAAAAATGCTGCAAGCAGCATTTTTTTGGCGCATGAAAAAAAATGCATCATTTTTTTAAAATGGGATCCTATGGGAAACGGATTTATTAATGCATAGTAGATATAGGTGTAATGACCAGAGGTCCGTACTAGATCCAGTGAGTCACAGAAACAGAGACGGAGGCAGAAGCAACATAAAATACTTCCTTTTACTTGGGGAAACAGATGGAAAGTTTAGAGCAAGATGAACAGATATGTTATTTCCCCAGAAATAGATAAATTATTTACATACACCCAGCATCAAGCTAGGGGTCGGTGTGTTACCTTAATGTTCCTCCTCAGTGTGAGGAGACAATGCCAAAAATAAATTTACCTAAAATCTATACAGAAAAATAAGCGATTTACTACACACAGCAGCAGGACAGGTGTAAATCAGATGGATGCAGTTTAGTGAGGATCACTGAAATAACACACCGATTTACAATCTTGTCAACTCTATACATACAATACATATAAACCCAGTGTACATACAGTTAGGGCCAGAAATATTTGGACAGTGACACAATTTTCGCGAGTTGGGCTCTGCATGCCACCACATTGGATTTGAAATTAAACCTCTACAACAGAATTCAAGTGCAGATTGTAACGTTTAATTTGAAGGGTTGAACAAAAATATCTGATAGAAAATGTAGGAATTGTACACATTTCTTTACAAACACTCCACATTTTAGGAGGTCAAAAGTAATTGGACAAATAAACATAACCCAAACAAAATATTTTTATTTTCAATATTTTGTTGCGAATCCTTTGGAGGCAATCACTGCCTTAAGTCTGGAACCCATGGACATCACCAAACGCTGGATTTCCTCCTTCTTAATGCTTTGCCAGGCCTTTACAGCCGCAGCCTTCAGGTCTTGCTTGTTTGTGGGTCTTTCCGTCTTAAGTCTGGATTTGAGCAAGTGAAATGCATGCTCAATTGGGTTAAGATCTGGTGATTGACTTGGCCATTGCAGAATGTTCCACTTTTTTGCACTCATGAACTCCTGGGTAGCTTTGGCTGTATGCTTGGGGTCATTGTCCATCTGTACCATGAAGCGCCGTCCAATCAACTTTGCAGCATTTGGCTGAATCTGGGCTGAAAGTATATCCCGGTACACTTCAGAATTCATCCGGCTACTCTTGTCTGCTGTTATGTCATCAATAAACACAAGTGACCCAGTGCCATTGAAAGCCATGCATGCCCATGCCATCACGTTGCCTCCACCATGTTTTACAGAGGATGTGGTGTGCCTTGGATCATGTGCCGTTCCCTTTCTTCTCTAAACTTTTTTCTTCCCATCATTCTGGTACAGGTTGATCTTTGTCTCATTTGTCCATAGAATACTTTTCCAGAACTGAGCTGGCTTCTTGAGGTGTTTTTCAGCAAATTTAACTCTGGCCTGTCTATTTTTGGAATTGATGAATGGTTTGCATCTAGATGTGAACCCTTTGTATTTACTGTCATGGAGTCTTCTCTTTACTGTTGACTTAGAGACAGATACACCTACTTCACTGAGAGTGTTCTGGACTTCAGTTGATGTTGTGAACGGGTTCTTCTTCACCAAATAAAGTATGCGGCGATCATCCACCACTGTTGTCATCCGTGGACGCCCAGGCCTTTTAGAGTTCCCAAGCTCACCAATCAATTCCTTTTTTCTCAGAATGTACCCAACTGTTGATTTTGCTACTCCAAGCATGTCTGCTATCTCTCTGATGGATTTTTTCTTTTTTTTCAGCCTCAGGATGTTCTGCTTCACCTCAATTGAGAGTCCCTTTGACCGCATGTTGTCTGGTCACAGCAACAGCTTCCAAATGCAAAACCACACACCTGGAATCCACCCCTGACCTTTTAACTACTTCATTGATTACAGGTTAATGAGGGAGACGCCTTCAGAGTTAATTGCAGCCCTTAGAGTCAATTGTCCAATTACTTTTGGTCCCTTGAAAAAGAGGAGGCTATGCATTACAGAGCTATGATTCCTAAACCCTTTCTCCGATTTGGATGTGGAAACTCTCATATTGCAGCTGGGAGTGTGCACTTTCAGCCCGTATTATATATATATAATTGTATTTCTGAACATGTTTTTGTAAACAGCTAAAATAACAAAACTTGTGTCACTGTCCAAATATTTCTGGCCCTAATTGTATATGTACATATATATTTATATATCTGATCTGTTGGATACCCGGGTATCTTATCTAATGCTACTGTTTAGTCCAGTTACAGTCTGTATAGGCCTGGGGAAGTACTGTTAACGCAGTCACTTCCAATGGTCTTCAGCGCCAAAAATGAAAAATAAATAAAACACAACTGTAGTAAATAGGGATATTGTGTTCCCTTGTCTGAAGGGGGGGGGGGGTCTTAGTCTCTGTAGCTTTTTGGGAGGCCAAGTGTGTTCACCTGGAGACACCACACCAAAGCCTACAGTCTAACAGCAGAGATTCAGTCTTTTTCTCTCACAGTATGGCCGACCCGTCACCTCTAAAGCACTCCTCTCCTGGCAGTAGTATACTCGCTTCTTAGCAGGGAATAAGTCTTTGGTCTCCTCCAGGGGCTCTGCTGTCCAGAGGATCAGTGTCCGGTCTCAGCTTTATCTGGCTCAGACTTCTCCATAGCCGCTCTCCTCACAGCACCTCAGGAGACTTGTTTACCTCAGCACAAACTGTCATAAAAACTCCCTGTCTCCGTGACAACCCCCTCAGCTGACAGCCTACACCTTTTTATTCAGGAAGTAAATTTTTACACACTCTTACATAGGTACCATCTGTTAACGGATCCGTTAATGCTAGCATTTTTAGACTTAAAAATGGCAAATTTAAAAAAGGCATAGCAGTACTGGAGGCTCAAAAAACAGCCGTAAAATAACAGATCCGTTATTGGATCCATTAAAAAAAACTGCCAAGTGTGACCATATGAAGGGCCTGTTGGTGTTGCCCAAGTTCCTTCCATCTCTCCTAGTATGTCTCCTAACTCCATTATGGGGTGTGCTGGGGAGCAGATGGTGGTGTAGAATGCCCCTGGATGAGTAGCTCCCACCCCAAGACTGTTCGGCAGTACTCAAAAAGCTTCTCAAATCTTTTGCTCTCAATAAAGAGGACTGCCCTAAAAATGGCCTGTTGCTGGGTTGGTGACATATACTTTAATTGGCATGTTGTCCGAAGAAGGACGTTGTTGTGTTTTTTGAAGAGCGAAGCCTGTTTTTCTGTTCATTTTATTTTTCCCCTCCCCACGTTTTGCGCCAGTTGCACTTCCCACAGCTGTAGAAATGAGACCTCAAACACCTCAAACCCTTAATAGACTGTGCCCTTAATGGACTTTGACCCATTGTAATGGAGTGTACTGATCCCTGTGGGACTTTCCACAAATACTGTGTATATATTTTTTCTTTAAAGTTGCTATAGTAAAGTTTATTTGTTTTGCCCGTGTGCTGGACTGTTTCTTAAAAGAGGTGTTTTGATACTGCCCTACAGATACAGCCAAAAAAGCCATAGACCTCTAGCCTGATGGCCTGAGGTATATAAATGCAGGTCAATACACATGCTCCTGTAGAACAGAGCTGGCCAAGTGCAGTTCCCAAGGGTCACAAAGAGTGCATGTTTTTAGGATTTACCTGGCATTGAACAAGGTGCTGGAATCATCATGTTTGCAGGTGAACAAACGCAAAATCACATGCGTTTTAGCCAACGCAGCCCAAAACGTGTTCTGCAACATTTTGGGCTGTGTTTGCAAAAACGCATGCGCTTTTGTATTTGCAGACAATGACATGCGGTTTTGCATGTGTTTTTGCATGCGTTTCCATTAAACCCTATGGGGCCAAAAATGCATGCATTTTTTACAGTAAAAACACATAGAAACGCAAGTGAAGGCAAATACAACCCAGCATTAGATGTGCAACAGGCTATTATAGACTTTGCTGGCTTAAGGATAGAACAGTAGATTTTGATGCAGATTCTCAACATCTGCATTAGAAGAAGCATTAAACAATGTACAATGGGCACTGGGCCTTACAACAATAAGGTGGGGTAATGTTCACAGAAAGCATTCCCCTAATGCTGTGAGCGCTAGCATGCAGGCAATGGTGAAAGTGTGAAAAGTGGTGCCATCATAAACATTACTACAGTTTAGACTTGAGGGGTCACACAGGGGCTATCCCGCAACTTTGAACTGTGATGCATTCCCTGGCATCACCGCTTCTCACACACACACTGTCTCACAATGCTGGTGACATACGCCCATTACATCTTGTGAGAAATCGCTGCTCTCGGGAGGCAGCATCTGTTACAAGCATTGATGCCATTTAGATTGTCTCAGTTCTCACAGTGAGATTCCCTTCTGTGTGATAACCGCTGTGTTTCCTGAGGCAGCCTCAGGGATGTCACGGCTTGTTACACTGCCAGGAGCCATGTAGTGCCTGATGTCCCATCATATAAGAGGTTTAGTCACTGATCTTTCCCCCCATATCCTGTGACTACGTCAGCATTTATTTGGGTTTCATTATTTGGGGAAGTTCTCATTATTTTTTACATCCTCTTTAGGGGGAGGTGGCTGGAATTTGAGACTTTATACAAATAGAATTTAATTAAAAAAAAAAAAAGGTAAGAGAGGAATGTATTAGGGTTTTTTTTCAAATAAAATATTTATTGTAGTGGTTATTTGTGTCCCTACTGACTTGGTTAGTAATATTGGGTATCTGATTAATGCCTCGACATTTAAGAACCTCTGGCCTTGCTGGCAACTGACATCCCCCAGCTGGCATCAACCCCAAATACCATTACACTGTTCGTCAATGCATCTGGGTAGCAAGAGAGCTAAGAAGATACAACAGGAGTCGTGCATCTAATGGGGGCGCCACTCTTGAGGCGCTGGAGGCTGCTGATTTTTTAAATAGATTCAGAAAAAACCCTTTTCAGTATAAAAGGCCCTCCAAAAACAACATATAATTCATATAAAACAACCAGGAGTCAGGCCATAATTGAAAAGCAAGTGCATTTTATTAAAATAGCAGCATCAGCTGCATTTAAAAGTGATGCAACACTGCACACACATATAGGTGACCACATGAACATATGTGATTAACATCCAAAAGATTTAGCATAACATTGCAACCAGTGTAATACAATGACTTGCCCCACAAAGGGTGCACAGCAATTTCACAAATCACAAGGTACACATAAACAACTCAGTTCATGGGTCAGATTATTACCTATTGGTGGCAGTGGCCCCCTGAAGCTTGGCGAAACGCGTCAGGGGGCCACTGCCACCAATAGGTAATAATCTGACCCATGAACTGAGTTGTTTATGTGTACCTTGTGATTTGTGAAATTGCTGTGCACCCTTTGTGGGGCAAGTCATTGTATTACACTGGTTGCAATGTTATGCTAAATCTTTTGGATGTTAATCACATATGTTCATGTGGTCACCTATATGTGTGTGCAGTGTTGCATCACTTTTAAATGCAGCTGATGCTGCTATTTTAATAAAATGCACTTGCTTTTCAATTATGGCCTGACTCCTGGTTGTTTTATATGAATTATATGATTTTTTAAATATTGTAAAATATTTTAAGATTTTAACTATTAATCAACTTTTCAGCTGATGAAGTGAATGGATGCACATATATACAGATGTAAAGCACAGATACATTTATAGTTAGATGGAAAAAAATAGAATTACAGACAGATAGATGTCAAGCAGCTATATAATATATATATATATATATACTGTACTAGCTGTAGTACCCGGCTACGCCCGGGTTAATAAATAACTGCTGTTAGCTATAACAAAATAGAATTTGAATATGTCATATTAATGACCTGTAGGAAAATAGAAGCTGAGCTGTGATTGATTGCTATAGGCAGCCTAATAAATCTCCAGCCAACAGTAAACCCTCCCCCTGGCCGGGTAGTATATGTTACCTCACACATACACATAATAGACAGCTCATGTGACTGACATCTGCCTTAATTCCCTATATGGCACATGTGTTGCACATTGGCTGTTTTTAAGCAGATGTTTATGTTTGGAAAATAAAGATAGCACACGTATGAGGCGAATTGTGTGAGGTGATTTGTGCACATCTGTGTCTGTCTGTGTGGTGTGTGTGTCCCTGGGGTGTGTATGTGTGTGTCCCTGTGGGATGGGGTCTGTGTTGTGTCTCTGTTGTGTGTGTCTCTTTGTGGTGTGTGTGTCCCAGTGGGGTAAGTGCATGTGCCCCTATAGGGTGTGTATGTGTGTGTGCCCCTGTGTGGGGGTCTGTGGTGTGTGTGTGTATCTGTGTTGTGTGTGTCTCTTTGTGGTGTGTGTGTCCCTGTGGGGTGAGTGCATGTGTCCCTATAGGGTGTGTATGTGTGTGTGTGTCCCTGTGGGGGGGTGTCTGTGTGGGGTGTGTGTGTCTCTGTGTTGTGTGTGTCCCTTTGTGGTGTGTGTGTGTCCCTGAGGGGTGAGTGCATGTGTCCCTATAGGGTGTGTATGTGTGTGTGTCCCTGTGGGGGGGTCTGTGTGGTGTGTGTGTGTCTCTTTGTGGTGTATGTGTCCCTGTGGGGTAAGTGCATGTGCCCCTATAGGGTGTGTATGTGTGTGTGCCCGTGTGGGGGTCTGTGGTGTGTGTGTGTGTGTATCTGTGTTGTGTGTGTCTCTTTGTGGTGTGTGTGTGTGTCCCTGTGGGGTGAGTGCATGTGTCCCTATAGGGTGTGTATGTGTGTGTGTGTGTCCCTGTGGGGGGGTGTCTGTGTGGGGTGTGTGTTCTCTGTGTTGTGTGTGTCCCTTTGTGGTGTGTGTGTGTCCCTGAGGGGTGAGTGCATGTGTCCCTATAGGGTGTGTATGTGTGTGTGTCCCTGTGGGGGGGTCTGTGTGGTGTGTGTGTGTCTCTTTGTGGTGTGTGTGTCCCTGTGGGGTGAGTGCATGTGTCCCTATAGGGTGACTATGCGTGTGTGTCCCTGTGGGGGGGGGTCTGTGTGGTGTGTGTCTCTTTGTGGTTGTGTGTGTGTCCCTGTGTGGTGAGTACATGTGTAGCTATAGAGTGTGTGTGTGTGTCCCCTTGGGGGTTGTGTGTGGTCTTTGTGGTGTGTGTTTATTCGGGTGCGTGGTGAGTATCCAATGTTGGGGCTGCACCTTAGCGACTATACACTTGCTGTTACTCTTTGTGTGCGTGTGGTGTGTATACATGTCCCTGTGTGTGGTGAATATGTCATGTTGGGGCCCCACCTTAGTGACTATATGCTGGTATATGCTGTTAGTCTTTGGCGCTATCATTAAGCCCCTCTCATTCACAACTGTCAACTGGTAACTGTCACTTTTTCCCCATTATGTAGATAGGGGCAAAATTGTTTGGTGAACTGGAACGCGCAGGGTTAAAATTTCGCCTCACAACATAGCCTATGACGCTCCCGGGGTCCAGACGTGTGACTCTGCAAAATTTTGCGGCTGTAGCTGCGATGGTGTAGATGCCAATCCCGGATATACACACATACACACATACACACATTCAGCTTTATATATTAGATATACATATACATATTGTAAGCTTGCACCCTTTAGTACCTTTCACGTTGAACTAAAGGGTGTTTTAGCCTTGTTTTTAGCTTTAAACAACTAATTCATAAAAAAAAACAAGGTGTGGGTTTCCCCATATTTTCCTTTGCCAGATAGGATACAGCAGACAGCTGAAGTCTGTAGACCACAACTGGTGACTTTATATCGCTTGTGAAAATTGGGGAGGAAACACCAATTTTTTCAATTGTTTATATAATTTTACAGTAATCTGACATCAGTTTGGTTACAATAATGACTGGGTGCATGGGGCTCCGTCTGTCTTTAAACAAGGAGGGGAAGCAGTCAACATGTCTGGGGTTCAAGAGCTGGCCCACAAGCATCGTGACAGCAGTGCTGAGGTTTGCTGAGTAATAGTGAAGAAAGATAATGTCTGTGCCAACACAGCAGGGCTCCATTTTAAAACGGTTTGAGCTGTGTTTGGCAGCTTTAAGGTCCCTCTGAAAGTGTTTTCTAGGCCCTCGATTTTCCCTCCCATTGATTTGAATGGGGTTCGGAAGTTGTGCGAACTGTTTGCCGATCAATTAGCTGAATATACCAATTCAGCGAATCGAACCTTACCCGAACTTCAAAAGGTTCACTCATCTCTAATCCTGAAACAAAAATTGTCTCTCTGTTATGAAAGACTTCTGGCCCAGGAACCATTACATACTGTATATATTTTATTGAAATCTACCATTAACAATACATATACTTATGATGTAGCATATAGCTCAGCATTAGTTTTAATTTTCCAGCAAAAGGTCTATTTTGGGGGTTTCCAAATAAACAAATGTTTTATTTTACTTGTGCTCCAGACTTGATGAAAAGATTTATTGATTAAACAGGCTTCCTTTGGCACTGTTTGATGGAACAAGGCTGAGATACTCTGTTTCAATGAGTCTGTATGTTGGATTCCTCAATTTCACACATGCTTACTTCTGAGTGAGTTTCAAATAAAGGGATTAAGGCAAGAGGAAGTGCAGGGGAAATGGGATGTTAGACACCTTGTTAAACGTGCTGTCAGGGTTTGTGGAGCGTTCATTCTAACTCTATTCCATTCTACATAGCAGCCAAGACATTACTTTGTAATTCAGGAAAGGACTTTCCCAATCTTAGAACGGGTGACCTGTAAGCAGTGTTGTCGTCGCTGCGTCTGATTAATCAAACTATTGATCTTGGTTTAATAAAATAGATAATCTGCATTATGAGATACTGAAGACATGATTGAATATAAGATGCATGTTACTATTGATGATGCATGGCTCTACTTACAAAATAATTAATCATTATAAAGATCATTTTTTTTTGCTATAAAAAATTGGATCACTATTAGTAAACATGACAAGGACCTACAAGGTTACTTTGAGAATTATATTGGGTACTTGGGACTGAAAACTTTGCATATACTTTTGTATTGATATTATTATAGACTAAATGTAATATAAAATACTGACCAATGCATTAAAGTGTTAACTATTATTTTATTGTATTTTTTATTTTGTAATCACTTTCATATCTGTTTATTGATGGTGGTCTGGTTAATAAGAAATTTACGCTCACCACATAATCTCTCAACGAGCTACGCTGGATCTCAGTCCTGATAAGGTACTTGACGGCTGGGCAATTAGAAATTAGTCCATAAGAAGAAAATCCGATCAGACTTTGGGCATTTTTCTGAACTTTTTCCTTTTATTTTGCACACTTTAAAATGTCAGCATTGTAGGAACTGTTGACGCGTTTTGATTCTTAGGGCCACATTACACATAGCTATGTTCCAGCGATCCCACCAATGATCTGACCTGGCCGGGATCGCTAGAACATCAGTATGTGATCACTGGTGAGATGCCAGATAGGCAGACTTACCAGCGATCACCCAGCGATGCGCTGACACCCGACAGTCGTTGGGATCGTTCAGGGTCTTGGGAGTAGACTGGTGATCGCTGGTCGTTGCCCCTGTCACACACAGCAATGCAGCCTGGCCAGCAGGAGGTGGCAGATTGAAAAATGGTCCAAGTCATTCGTTACCTATATACTGTATATACCTACATACATAGACCAAATGAAGACTGCAGCACTTCACAAGCGATGTATATTTTTTCTATACCTACATACATACATACATACATACATACATACATATACATCCTCTTATTTGCAGGTCCCCTTATTATATGGGGTTCTTTTGTGTTGGTATTTAATATAATATGATGCAAAGTAATATAATTTAGTGCTCTTCATCATTTTTGTATAAAAAAAGATTACAATTGTATCAATATAAGTTATTTCATGATTTGGAGAGATGAAATATAATTTTATCAGTTAACAATACATTGACAAAATATTATTTAGTTGAGAAACACAGAGATCAACAATATAAATATTAGACACCTTTATTTAATTTCTTAATTTAATAAGTCATTTTTCCTTTACATATTACCCTGGATTACAACACGTGGGAGGCCTGTTGCATATCGCAAAAAGCTTGACATCTAAAGCCCCGTTAGACCTTTAAACATTGTTTCCGACATCGTTCAAAAGTGACGTCAGGAACAATGTTGAAACGACATCGTCGTTGCGTGGAAACGCACGATTCAACAACGATAGTTGTTCAAGTCGGAGTTTACAGGTTTTCATGCATGCAGGAAAACCTGTCAACTTCAACTTAAACAACCTGCGGCATCGTTTGGTGTGACACCGCAATAGTGCTGTCACGGCCAATCTCGCCTATTCCAGAAATGGACGTAGTGATACCAAATATGTATTTTTTAAAAAAAACATTTTTTATTTTTAATGGGACAAAAGGTGGGTGGTTTGAACAGGTGTTTTATTTTTTTTTTTTTATCATTTTTAAAAACTTATTAAAATGTTTACTGTTTTTACTATTCCCACATACATTCTACTATTCTCACATTACTTCAATGTACAGCAAAAATTGATATTTTCTATGAACAATAGCTTAACACCGATGTTTATAGGAGGATCGTTATGACAAACACAGGGGACATCCTTAACCCTCATCTGTCAATTCAATCCATCGGTGCCCTGCGATCACATCACAGTGCCGCCAAAGGGAACCGGGAATGATGTGCACCCTGCTGGCATATGTTAGATCCTGAAGTCAGAGATTAGCAGCGGGATGTAACTGGTTAACAGCGAGGGGTGGATCTGTGATCCACCCATGGATGTTAGAGGCACATGTTAGCTTACATATGCAGGGAAAGATGCAGGCTAAGTATCCAAGCCCAAATCAAAGACAGGGATATGACTTATGTTAGACATAGCACATCATGGGTTGTTAAGGAGTTAAAAAAATAGGGACAGTCTAAAGAGATTTCACCATTCCTTCTCCTTTCTACTAGATAAGCCTTCTTCTACTAGATAAGCACTGCACTCCGGTTAGAGGACTAAAGCCCCCATCACACTAAGCGAGATCACTAGTGAGATTGCTGATACGTCACAGTTTTTGTGATGCAACAGCGACCTCGCCAGCAATCTCACTCAGTGTGACACGCAGCAGTGACCAGGCCCCTGCTGTGAGATCGCTGATCATGTTGGAATGTCCTGGACCATTTTTTGATCGTCGGGCTCCCGCTGGGAAACATGCATTGGTGTGTTTGACGGGGAAAACAACCAACGACCTCAATACTACAGGTCTGAGTGACAGGGTTCCAACGACCGCCGTATCATTGCTGTGTCGCTGGTGAGATCTGACTGTTTGACATCTCACCAGCGACCAGGTAGCGATGCTCCAGCGATCCCTACCTGGTCGTATCGTTGTTGGGATTGCTGGTGTGTTGCTAAGTGTAACGGTACCTTTTCTCAGTAGATTAATGTATTCAAAATGGCATCAATTCTTACAAAATTATTGCCAATGGTAAAGCACAGTGAATGCTTACATTACAATGTTTACTACTTTAATTCATCTAGATGAATTAAAGCGACGTAATGATTAAAACTTCCTGTGTTGTCCCAATCATTAGGATACACTAATATTTCCCAATTATGGTTTCATAACCACTAGCAGATATAAGAGGAAGCCCTACTGAATATGAAAGAAATGAGACTAAGCAAAAAGTGTGATGAGCTCAAACATGAATAGTCCAAGATTCAGGACTGGTTACAAAAAATCTATTTAGTTCAGCATGGTAGACCCTTTTCTCTGTGTGACTTGCGTCTATCTAGTGCAGAGCTCCATGCTGTGCTTGTCCAACCTCAGTGCACATTTCTCACTTTGTTTTTTTGTTGCCACATTAGAATCAGGAAAATTAGATTCAATGTGGTCAGACAAAATTCCATAAACAGAGATCTAGCACTAACAACATCTGATACAAGGAATATACAAAGTTATAACTCCTGGAGTGCTGAAGGCTCAAAATGTGTTGTGTACTAAAAAGTTGAATATATATTTTAATAAAACCCATTGGGCAAGAATAAAAATGAAAATATTACCCAGTGCACACAGCTATAGTTTGGATTTGTAATATGGCACCATTATCCTTCCATGGGTCTATACTGTATCTCCAAATGCCCCTACTTTTTTATGAGGGCATACATATCATTACAGTACATGTGGCTATACAGTACATCCCTCCGAATGAAAGAGGTGCTCAGATGGTATACCACTCCTTAATTAGCATAAATCCTGCCACTCTTGGAATGAAAGTAGAATACAGGATTTCTTAGCAGTTGCAATGCAAAATAAAGTACCATTTTGGTCTGTTACTTAGACCTTCATTGGACAGATTGCCCATACTCACCTTGGGAGGCTACCCTTATACCCTTATTACACTGGTGCTGCACTTTGTGATTTCCACTCCTTGGGTAATCTATCTGATGAAGGTCTAAGTAACAGACCAAAATGTTACTTTTTTTGGATTGCAATGGTTAAGGGTGCCTTCACACCACATTTTTTTGGATCCGGGGCTGTCCAGTGTGAACTGGACACCCCCGGATCCGATTCCGGCCCCATAGTAACCCTATGGGGCCCGAATACGCTGGATGAATGTATTTTGGCATTCGGTTTTTGGATGTCCTGGGGAATCCGGAAGGAATCAGATTTTTCTCTCGGACACAAAATCGGCGCATGCACCATTTTTGTGTCCGGGAACAAAAATCTCCCGGCGCTCCCTAACATGCGAGCCTATGGGGCCGGATTGCCACGGCCCGGGAGGATCCAGGAAACGGACACCTGTGGCTACACGCCGCTGTTATTTCAGGACCGCGGGTAGCTCCCCGCGAGCCGCGGTCCTGAATCATCAGCAGTGGCAG
>JARQOC010000002.1:279770196-279965104 GCA_033576535.1 Allobates femoralis | reverse complement strand
CTTTGTTTCATCAGTCCACAGGACCTTCTTCCAAAATGAAACTGGCTTTTCCAAATGTGCTTTTGCATACCTCAGGCGACTCTGTTTGTGGTGTGCATGCAGAAACGGCTTTTTTCGCATCACTCTCCTGTGGTGAATCGGCCACCGAACCTGGCAGCTCCACAGCACCTCCTGTTAAACCCAGGTCAGTCAGAGAACTGCCTGAGGATAAAGAAGGGCCGCAGCTGCCCTGCCTGTGCTGGTTTATTAAGGCACCTCTCAGTGAGTGTGGTATATGTCTTCTAGCCCGCAGCCTGAAGCACATATAATCTCCTCCACCCCGTCACTGCCAGAGACCCTGAATAACCCCAAGCACAAATGCTTCCACCAGCTTCTCGTTTAATATAAGTCCGGTCCGTGGTCGGGCTTATATTGGGTCAGAAACCAACCCAGGTAGCGCTATATGAGCACACGGACGTGGGAATCGTGATCAAGATAAAAAGAGCAACTCAAGATTAAATTTATATATTTAATCACGCTAATGGTACACTAGATATTAATATTTACAGTTATTAAGATGTTACAAATATTACAGTCAGATATGCCAATAAAAGGATAAATGGACTACACAGAATTGCACACACATGTGATCAGTTACCTTAATGCTGATGGCACCACTAGAGTGGCATGATGCCAATCGGTTCCTGGGGTAATCTCTGGCTTTGGTGGAATAATGCCTCTTCAGAAGAAATACAATATGGAGATGGGGCAGATGATTTTTATACATTATGGGCTGACCCCTGTCTCCACCCATCTCGCACCTCTGGACTGTCTCACAATTCCAACCCCTCTCAGGGGAGATATAGACACCCAAACTCTATAATGTGCCCTAGCCTTGTCCGTGGGCATCACAGACGGAAGACGATGCTTTCATATTTTCAGTTATGATTTTATCTTCGTCTGGATATGAAACATGACTATTCTGAGAGCAGCCTACTAGCCAATATTACGTTTAGATGGCTTACAGTCATCCTACATTCATGTGAATATAAGCCCTATCACCATCTAGATATGTAGAGTTCATATTTACATTCGATATTATCACAGGGTGGACGGCTTATGAGATATTAAAAGTTATAACTCGTCTCCTCTCAGTCTAGCTGGCTGAAAGGATTTTTCCCCTCCTCTTGTGATACAGGGAAATTGCATTTGTCACTTTAGGTACATCCCAGTGGGGAGTCATCTAATCTCCATTTCCTAGGAAGCTCCATACACCTGGCTAAATGACATCTCCCTAGCTGATCAGCATATCAAAGGTGAGGAAGAGCCCTTTTGTGTGGCCTGTTGGCTGGCATCTACATGCTAATTAATCTACCACTTGCCAGAGATGAATGACCTCTGCCTTCCAAGGGTGGGGGCTTATCTCTTTATGAGTGAGATGTGTCTTATCAAATTGCTTTCTGGGAGGAATGGAATCTGGGGAATATGGCAATATCCCTTACCAATACTGCTAATTCATCACCACTCTCCCATACAGCTTCTCCTTGTGCAGTGTGCGCTGTATTGTTGACCGATGCACAGTGACACCATCTGCAGCAAGATGATGCTGCAGGTCTTTGGAGGTGGTCTGTGGATTGTTCTTGACTGTTCTCACCATTCTTCTTCTCTGCCTTTCTGATATTTTTGTTAGCCTGCCACTTCTGGCCTTTACAAGAACTGTCCCTGTGATCTTCCATTTCCTTACTATGTTCCTTACAGTGGAAACTGACAGGTTAAATCTCTGAGACAACTTTTTGTATCCTTCTCCTGAACAACTATGTTGAACAATCTTTTTTTTCAGATCATTTGAGAGCTGTTTTGAGGAGCCCATGATGCCACTCCTCAGAGAAGATGCAAATAGGAGAACAACTTGCAAGGGGACACCTGAAATAGCTTTTCTCATGATTGGATACACCGGGCTATGAAGTACAAAGCTCAATGAGGTTACCAAACCAATTTAGTGCTTCAGTAAGTCAGTAAAAAATAGTTAGGAGTATTCAAATCATGAAAATCAGAAGAGTGCCCATACTTTGGCACCTGTCAAATTTTGAAATAATGAAAAAAAAATTTACTTACTATATAACCATGACTGCTATGCTGTGATAGAACCCCTTTAAATCATTTCCCTATTCACATTTATTTGCGGGGCAATTTGCATGACCCTGCCCATTTTCCCCCCTTTTGCAGGCCCCTAGATCTTACTATGACCATTTAACCGCCATTTTAAATCAGAGATGTGTGGGTCCCCATTGTCTTGCATGGTGTTCGCGGTCTAGGGTCAAGTTGGTAGTGAATAGTAGACAGAAAAAAGTTTTTACCATAACTGTGATAGATTTTCTTAAGCCTAAAATGAAGATATAGAAATTAAGCAGGTTATGTGTCCAGATAAATGTGTGAATATTCAGTTTCATGTATGGCCCTTTGTTTCTACAGTGACAGAGAAGGGAGAATCTCATCAAATGCATTTGCTCTGCTGAGTCATAAGTAATTCCAGCAATTTCAGACAGTCTCTCCTGCCTTCTATTAATATTATGCTGGTTTCACATCACGTTTTTTGTCTGTCCGTTGTAAATTGGACAGCCCCGGAGCGCTCTTTGGCCCCAAAGTATGCTATGGGGCCTGATGGAGCCGGATGGCAGCTATCTGCCATCCGGCTTCAATCTGTCTGGTAGAATCAGGTAGGATTCGGATTTTTCTCCCAGACACAAAAATGCGCATGCAGCATTTTTTTGTCCGGGGGAAAAAAAGTTGATCCTCCCAGATGCTCCCAGATCCTCCCGGTCCAGTGTGATCCGGCGTCCCCTAACATGGGGGTCTATGGCGCCAGATTGCACCGGAGCCGCATCTGGGAGCCGGACACCAGGAGCTGAAACTCAGCGGCTGAACTTCAGCACCACGGAGCTGTCCCCTGCTGACGTTCAGGAGCCGCGGCTCGCTCCCCGCTTCCAGCGATCTTGAATCATCAGCAGCTGTGGCTGCAAATGAGCCATCCGGCTGCACACCAGACCAGAGGGCATAATAGGCCCTCCGGTTCTGTGTCCAGATCTGGTCTGGGGCTGTCAGGTTCAACCCTGACAGCCCCAGATCGGATCTGGCCGTGGTGTGAAGCCGGCCTTAGTTTTCTCTATGTCTTCTCTTAGAAGCAGGTGGTAATGGGAGCAGATTAAAGTCTTTTCCCACAGAATGCACAGCAAATTCTGCAGACATCACCTCTAGATAGTGTGAGGCAGGAGAGTTGTATAAACTGCTGCACAGCATTGTAGAGAGCACTATTTTACCACTCAAAGCAAAGACTTGACATAGGCTAGGGTCACACATGCCAATCAGATTTTTTTTAATGCATCCAATAACGGATCCATTATTTTAAGGATGATTTTGGAGCCTCCTGTGCAGCTCTGCATTTTTTGGACTTACTATTTTTTGGCAGAAAATGACTAGCAAAATATATGCTAATTTGTTATCCACTTCCCATAGGGCCCCATGTTAAAAAAATTGATCCTTTTTTTACTGCACCCAAAAAACGCTGTTTGCAGCATTTTTTGGATCCTGTAAAAAAACGCATAGCAGACCAGTCATTCTTGAGTCCAGGTCCATTAACAGCATCAGTTTTTGACTAGGGTCACACATGCCAATCAGTTTTTTCCACTAGTTTCAATAACAAATACGAGTTTTTTAGGTAGTTTTTGAGCCTCCTGTGCAGCTATCCATTTTATGGACTTTGCCACTTTTTGCCAAAAAATGCTAGCAAAAACAGATCCGTTTTTTACTGCACCAAAAAAGGATCCGCTTTCCCATAGGGCCCTATGTTAAAAAATACAGATCTGTTTTTTAGCTGCACCCAAAAACATTGCTTGCAGTATTTTTTGGGTCCAGTAAAAAAAACAAATAGCTTTTGTTAATAAATGCATTTACACTTGAACCCAGGATCCGTTTTCAGCATCAGTTTTTGGACTTAAGCTAGGGTCACATTTGCGGTTAAAAATTGCAGATCCGGATCTGGTTTATCCACACCCATAGGCAGCAATAGAAAAACCGCATTGCACTATTTGTAATGCGGTCACCGGATCCCGCTTTGCAGTCAGCGGGAAAAATCATGCAGGCTGCATTTTTCGCAGCAGTTGCAAAACTGGATCCGGATTTCTAACATGGAGCCGTATGTGTCCGAATACAGTACCGCAAGACACATATGAATGCCTGCAGTACCGGATCGGTTTGGAACAACAATGCAGCATTTGTGTGGCATATCGGCACAGATGCTGCATTGGTGTACATTAACCCGGTGATTGAAGGGTTAATGCATATAATATATGTGGGCAACATGTCTCCAGGGAGTGTCCACCCTCCCTAGAGACATGGTGCGCAAATGCATTGGCATTTTAAGTGTTAACTGGCTATATTAATGTTTAGCTGATATTTGCCCGCTTTTACAAATCATGATTGGAAGCCGGCGGCTCCTGGTTGTCAGCACTAGTATCAGTACGCAATGAGCGTAAGCACATTGCTGGCCAGCATCCTTAATAAAGAGCTGTCCCAGGTGCTTACGCCAATTGCGTACTGTAACTGCCACTCTCCATGGTGCTGAACGCTTAAACATCAGCTCTATGGCCAGCTCACATTAAAACTCTGGTGCGCTGGCCATAGACCTGAGGTTTAAGCCTTCAGCACCATGGAGAGCGGCGGATACAGTACGCAATTGGCATAAGCACCTGGGACAGCTCCATATTAAGGATGCTGGCCAGCATTGTGCTTACACACATTGCGTACTAATGATCGTGCTGACAACTAGGAGCCGCCGGCTTCCAATCATGATTTGTAAAAGCCGGCAAATATCGGCTAAACATTAATATAGCCAGTTAACACTTAAAATGCATTTTAAATGGATCCGTTTTTTTAATGGTGCCAATAGTGTCCCCTGAGGTCCAGGACGTTTTTGGAATTTTTGGGACTTAGTCATTTTTTCTCAAAAAACTCATGCGTTAACGCATGCGTCTCCCATTTTTTGAAAGCACCCCACAACCGCTGCTAGCAGCGTTTTTGGGATGTTGCATAAATACGCATGCATTTTTGGAAAAACGCACATGCACATGCGTTAATGCATATGTGTTTTTTGACTTTGAAAAAAAATGTCCAAAATGTTCCAAAAAACGAATTTAAGGCAAAAATGGATTTTATGTGTGACCCTGGCCTATTTTAGTAATTCAATACATAAAGTGAAACACATATATTATATAGAGCCATTAGAAACAAAGTGATCTATTTCAAGTGTTTATTAGGGATGGGCGAATCTACTCGCTAGGACTCGTTACTCGGCGAGTAGTAAGGGACTCGCAGGACTCGGTACTCTGCGAGTTTCCCAATGATTACTCGCACGAGTCCAATGCAAATCAATATCAATCCTAGTTTTGTCAGAAACGCTGACAACACTAGGATTGCCATTGTTTGCATTAGACTCGTGCGAGTAATCACTGGCTACTGTGCCAGTGATAGCAGGGAAACTCGCAGATAACTGCTGTTTCTTTGCGAGCCGAGTCCAGCTGTCTTCTCTGTGCAGCTCCAGGGTCCTAGAGCCCGCCTGCTCACAGACATTATGTAGCAGTGCTGAGATTGTTCTCAGTCTGCTCATTCCCTGTGTACAGACATGAATGTCTGTGCACAGAGATGATGTAGCAGAGCTGAGATTGTTCTCAGTCTGCTCATTCCCTGTGTACAGACATGAATGTCTGTGCACAGAGATGATGTAGCAGAGCTGAGATTGTTCTCAGTCTGCTTATTCTCTGTGCATAGACATCTATATTTATGCACAGGGGATGTAGCAGAGAGGACATCGCGTTTTGGACTGCGTCGGACGGAAGAGGATTTTTTTAATTAAAGATGGAGTCCCTAATGGCTTTTTTTTTTATTTCTAATAAAAAATTTTCCTTGTGTTGTGTTTTTTTTAAAACAATTTAATAGAAATTCATGGCGGTCATGTCTAATATTGGCGTGACCGCCATAAATTTCGGGCTTAGGGCCAGCTGATAATACAAAGCTGGCCCTAACCTCTTTATTACCCAGCGTGCCACCGCTACCAGGGCCGCTGGAAGAGCGGGGTTCAGCGCCAGAGGATGGCGCTTCAATGAACGCGCCATCTTCTGGGGCGGCTGCGGGCTGCAATTTGCAGCGGGGGGTGCCCAGAAAGCTTGGGCATCCCTGCGCTGCGGATTCCAACCCCCAGCTGCTTAGCTGTACCTGGCTAGACATAGAAATTGCGCGGAGCCCCACGCATTTTTTTTTTATTATTTCATGAATTTCAGAGCCAGAGTCTCAGAGTCAGAATCTCAGAATTTCATGAAATAATTAAAAAAAAATGCGTGGGGCTCCGCGCAATTTCTATGTCTAGCCAGGTACAGCTAAGCAGCTGGGGGCTGGAATCCGCAGCGCAGGGATGCCCAAGCTTTCTGGGCACCCCCCGCTGCAAATTGCAGCCCGCAGCCGCCCCAGAAGATGGCGCGTTCATTGAAGCGCCATCCTCTGGCGCTGAACCCCGCTCTTCCAGCGGCCCTGGTAGCGGTGGCACGCTGGGTAATAGAGGTTAGGGCCAGCTTTGTATTATCAGCTGACCCTAAGCCCGAAATTTATGGCGGTCACGCCAATATTAGACATGACCGCCATGAATTTCTATTAAATTGTTTTAAAAAAAACACAACACAAGGAAAATTTTTTATTAGAAATAAAAAAAAAAGCCATTAGGGACTCCATCTTTAATTAAAAAAATCCTCTTCCGTCCGACGCAGTCCAAAACGCGATGTCCTCTCTGCTACATCCCCTGTGCATAAATATAGATGTCTATGCACAGGGAATAAGCAGACTGAGAACAATCTCAGCTCTGCTACATCATCTCTGTGCACAGACATTCATGTCTGTACACAGGGAATGAGCAGACTGAGAACAATCTCAGCACTGCTACATCAGGCAGCAGGCGGACTCTAGGACCCTGGAGCTGGCAGCCTGTACAGAGGAGACAGGATCTTATCTGTGTGAGTCAGCGATTACTTACAAAGTAAACGAGCAATGCAAATAAATGACAAAACTAGGATTGCTTCAGGCTGAAGCTTCCGAGACACATCTGCGATTTGTAAATCTCACACTACTCGCTATTACTCGCTTCCCCATTCATTAACATTGGACTCGCTAGACTCGCAATGAGTAGCGAGTCCTGTGCTCGGACTCGCTAGAGTCAAGCGATTCCGAGTAATTTAGGATTCGCCCATCACTAGTGTTTATTTATGTTAATGTTGATGATTATGGTTTACAGCCAATGAAAACCCAAAGGTCACAATCTCAGAAAATTAAAGTAGGGAGGATGAAGGGTTTGGGAGATAAAATATTACCTAAATAGGTATCAGAGGCTTCATGTTGTGTGGTTGAGAGTCATAACCAGTGTAAAAGCATATCACGGCTGGTGCAGTCGCCAGTGTGGTGCATATAGAGTAGGGAGGACTAATGGTTAAAAACCACGCTGCCATATTGAACAAGACATCAAAGGGTGAATATAATATTGACATATTATTCAATGTATTTCAGGGCTCCCTGGCCCCTTTCTTAGGACAAATCAATATCATATTGCCATGTGTCAGGGCGTTTCAGGGAGTCCTGAAAGGCATTGGCTAATAAATCAATATTAAATTCACCCTTTGATGTCTCGTGGAATACGGCAGCATGATTTTTAACCCTTGATCCTCTCTACTATAATTTTCTAAGATAATGACCTTTGTGTTTTTTTTTTTGTCTGTAAGCCATAATCATCAACATTTACAGAAATAAACATGAGATAGATCACTCTGTAATGACTCTATACTGTATATTATATGCGATTCACTTTTTGTATTGAATTACTGAGAAAAATTTACTTTTTGATGATATTCTAATTCATTGAAATGCACCTGTACATAGATGGTAGAACTGGATGGTATAAAGTGACTGAGAGATGTCAAGCAGGATTTGACAGGTTATGAATGGTTGTTGAAATATGAAACAGCTACAGGCTTAAAGTAATGGATAGTGTTGTGCAGACAGCAGATGGTGCTGTGGTAACTTACTGCATGTTGATAAGTGTTTAGTTCCTTACTATATTGTATGACCTCTCAAGTATGTTTCTGACAATCATCTCCAGCAATTGTCTAAGTTATGTACTAGTCGAAACAGTTAATTGTCCCACAATGTCAAACGCTGTCTGCAACGTTTCCTGTGCGGCGCTGTAAGGGGCTCTCCGAGCCGCTGCCTGTGTGACAGGTAGTGAAGGTAAACATAGGGTAACTAAGGGCAGCGTTTTCCAGCACCGCATAGCGGTAACGCTATGCGGTGCTGGAGAAAGTTCTAAGTTAAAACCGGAATCCGGCAGGCTAGGGTCAAAAGGGAGATGTGACCCTGGCCCTAGTCTGATTTATACACTTTGTGCACAAGCCCTAAGGGTATGTGCACACGATCCGGAGGCACTGCGTGTTGGATGCAGTGACTCCGGACCTGAGGGAAGCTGTGGGTGAATGCAGGGAGATCACAAATGCCCTGTGCCCACAATTTGTGTTCAGTGCAGGGCGGCTTCTCCCTGCATTCACCCGCTGGAGATCGTTTCCAGTTTCACAGGATTGAATTAACATACTGCAGAGATGTTCAAGTGCGGCAGCCCACACCGCAGGTGAAATTATGCTACGGAGGAGACAAGTATAGTGAACATGGGATTTCAAGAAACGTACTGTACTATGCAGTGTTTTGGACGCAACGGTAAGACGCTGCTACCAAAAAGCTGCTATTTTGGATTGTGAGTATGCACACTAAGGCCATAAATCAAATGAGTACTATCCACGTTTTTATCATATACCAATCTCTCAAATGGTCTTTAATTAGGCAGTGCTGCTCAATATTTTTTTTTTCTGATACCAATTTGCCATGAGAAAAAAAATAATATCATTCTGCGATTTGACACATGAATAAGACAAGAGTCACCCATTCAAGTCTATGGGTGCTTGGAAATCATCGGACTGTATTTGGATGACATTCAAGTGCTGTCTAATTTCAGCAGACTAATAGAATGGAGTAGATGGAGAAACTTTGTTCTCATTTTCCTAACAATGTGCTGTAATCCTCTCATCTGAGAGAATCGTATTTCAGAATGCTGACCCTCGGATAAAACTCTGATCAGAGTTTGATCATATTGTCTTTAACATACTTGACCCGATTCCTTGAGAATCTACAATCGTGTGACCTTGCCCTAAGGGTTCCCTCACATCTGCTTTTTTTTCTGGCCCTGGATCTGGGTGCTAAAAACTATCAGTGTGCCATGCGGGTGTCATGCGTGTCATGCATTTTTACACCGTATGACATGTGTAGATAGATGTAGATAGATATAGAAAAAACAGAGCAGCACGACCACTTCCATAAAGTGCAAAAATCAGTTAGGACAATGCTTCAATTTGCCAAGCTATACAAAACAAAAAAATAAACTGCAGCACTCCTTCTTTGAAGCGTCTTATGCCTTTATTTGACCTTCAGGATGAGATGGCAACGTTTCGGTTCTGATAAACCTTTTTCCAGCACATATGCATTGGGTTGCTGGCTTTTTATACAACCTCATTACAAACATAATTAAAATCACTACTGTGTATGGCAACGAAACACAATCATCATCCAGAATGCAGAAATGAAGTCAGATTGCAACAGCCAATCACAGATGCTCTCACAGTGTGTGAGTGTCTGTGATTGGCTGTTGCCGGTCAATGCAGTGAATATGCATGAAGCTTAATCGGTGGACCCAGAAGCAAGCAGTGGGACACAGGTTAGCCTGATCTAACAATTCTACCATCCACTATCTATCTATCTATCTATCTATCTATCTATCTATCTATCTATCTATCTATCTATCTATCATGTCATACACATGTCATACTTGTGCATGACAATTTGGTTGCAAGATGCAGGGAAACCGCACACTGGCATGTCATATGCATGTCGTACAGGTGTCGAAACGCATGACACCCGCATGAGACGCTGATACATTTGGCACCCAGAAAAACAAGCAGGTGTGAGCGCACAATAAAGCTGAAATCTGCAACAATTAGTTCACAGAAAATCAGACTTTGATCTGTCTACACAGTACTGCATTGGTGGTCAGATCACATGATAAAGCAGCCCTTAATGAAAGGGATCAAAATAATGGATGCAGCTCCATTGGGATGACATGCAGCTTGAATATTTCTGGTGATCTAGCATATGTGTAAGAAAAAGATTGCCAGAATGCTTTTTTAAATAGGGTCTATAACAAATGTAAAATTATCCTATACTGCTGTATCAGTACAATAATGAAAAGTTTTGTTTGCAATATCTATTTTATGTTCTAACATCTTTTACATTCAACTGACATAGTACACTTTGTGTAAATGCTAATTTTACCTTTCATTCGATTGGCTAGCCCATTAATGTATCCTTTTAATTGGAATAATGGTAACTTTCCTTATCGGCCTTTTCTAAATTTAGTGTTACATTTCATGGATGTAAGAATAATACTAATTAAGCTAGTCTATTAATCTACAATTATTTATAGTTGTACAATAAGAATCAGGGCATTAATATG
This sequence comes from Allobates femoralis, assembly GCA_033576535.1. Taxonomy (NCBI): domain Eukaryota; kingdom Metazoa; phylum Chordata; class Amphibia; order Anura; family Aromobatidae; genus Allobates; species Allobates femoralis. The sequence continues at coordinate 279,954,480 of JARQOC010000002.1, read as the reverse complement.
TCCGCAGTTCTTTTACTTGGCACAGAATCACAATGAGGAAACTGGGAAGCGTGATTGGGTGAAAGACAAACTATAATACAGTGTTGTAATGTTCCAAGTCTTATTGTTCCATTAGGACTTTGACTCTGACATGTATTCAGGCTTTTATAATACGGAGAAAATGCCGTGTTCTGCTGGGATTGTACTGCTTATTGTTTTCCATGACTCATCCTCCCCTAAGAACTGGGTCTATGGATTCACGATTTGTGATTATTATATGGAGGGCAGACAAGGGAAATATTTTTTTATTATTATTATTCTTATGTTCTTGCTTCCTGGCCCAGAGCCTCATCATATTGATTGATACACCATTATCATTGATAAGACTGGGTTGCTTATGCTATAGACTCTCAAAGCTAAGATGCACTAGAGAACATGCGTGCCTCTCTTGAGAGGTCCTGGGACAATAGGTAGTACTATACCTAGCAATATTAAGGCTCACTAACATTACTGATGGCATGGATAACACACCAATGCTGTCTTTCTTTGAAATAGAAACAAAAATAATTGCCTATTCTTTTCTTCCTTATCTCCATATTTTAGGTTTTACTTCTATCCTGTGTCATCATTTTACAGGTAATTTCATACTTCTAGATGTAATTATTTACAGTATCAAGTGTTAAGGGGAAAATCTGTTACCAGCCTTGAAAAGACAGTTCACATATGAAGACAAATAACTCCAAGAATGGGAAAGCAAATTAAATTTTGCCATAGTCAAAGCCAACTCAAACTGTCAAAACATGTGTATTTATTTTATGCTATGCATCAGCCTAGTTAAAATGCTGCATTGCCTGTCCTTTTTCACATTTAATCATATCTGTATGAAAAACCAAGGCCAACACGGTAAAATGTGCAGTCGCGCATACTTTGTCATGTCTTAATGTATTCACAGCATATAATTCAGCTAACTTTGTGAACTTTCACTATTCTTTTCTCCTATTTTAACAATCAAGACTGTGTAAATATGTCCTCTACCTGAACTCAGAAGAAGCTGCCTCTACTTAGCTTTGTTGGATGCGGTTACTGTAACTATATATCTGGCTGGTGTTTTTTCTTGCCTAACACTAAGTAAATGACAAATTAAATTGGTATATTAGACTCTTCTTTTTGTGAATGCCAATAGTTTATATGACAAAGTAGTTTACTAACATAAACAACTGAAGGTGACTTTTAATATCTTTGTCAACAGTCATTTTGCATGTAGAATCTAATACATCAATTTGCATGTATTTTTGCCTGTAGAATCTTTATGCTACCTTCAGAATTGTGGTGTCATGTAAGGTTTTTGAGATATTGTGAAATATTCGATTTTCCTAAATTAACATGTTTTCCATCTCACTAATGTGTTGTGTTTATCAGGGTAAAATCGATGACTATATAACTTTTAATTGTCTGATATAATTAATTATTTGGATATAAAATGCAGTAGAATACATCATACAATCAACAGATCTAAAAGTATTTGTATTTTAAGGTTGCTGACTATGTGAGACAAAGACTAATTTTGTCAAGTTGGTCATGTTATGACGATTTAGGCTGGTTTCATACTGCGATTTTTATTGATCAGTGTCCATCAGTGTTTGTGTGCAAAAACCAGGAGTGTCTCCAAAACTCAGAACAGGTGTCAATCTTTCAATTATAGTTTTTCTCTGCAAGTTCCTTCCTGGTTCCTCTCCTGGTTTTGGCACACAAACTGGATGGACACTGATCAGTGAAAAAACTGCAGTGTGGAGCCAGCCTTAGTCAACTGTTTTGCATATATCTCTTGTTATTGCATTCATTTGTGTTATTGCTTATAGCTATTATGTTACCTATTTGTATTTATACCATGTTTTGATTGGGTAACTTAAAGTAAAGATATGAAGAATGAGTGGGTTTATGAGTGATTGTTGAGTCAGCAGAACAAGAAATATATAAGGGCAAGTTTCTTGAAGGAAAATGAAGCTCGGCAAAGCAGAACTGGAACATTTTCCTTGGAGAGTTCATTGTATCTGAAGAATTTTATTTGGTCTTTAACCAAGATATTCTTGCTATGGATCAACCTTACCAGAGGAGCTGGGACTCTGCAATGATGAGTGTCACAAAGGATCATGGAGGGTTTATAGGGGAGCAATAAATATGAAAATGAGAATTGTCATTGTGTTGTTCTTCCAAATAAATGATTTGTCTCTGTGTGGTGTGTTATTTATAATTTGCTTAGAGGTTTTTAATGGCCGGGTCTAAATGTATCCCAACATTAGAAAGCTCGGACTTTGTGCCAGCTGGCAAAATTCAGCAGGCATACACCCTTTATTACCCAGTTTACCACTTGCACCAGGGAACTGGAAGAGTCAAGTACAGCTCCAGAAAATGTCACTTCTTTGAATGCACCATTTTCTGGGGTGGCTTTGGGCTGTAATTTGCAGCAGAGGGGCCCAGAATGCTTCCAGCCCCCAACTGCCTAGTTGTACCTGTCTCACACCCAAAAATACAGAAGATCCTTAAGTTGTGTTTTCTTCAATTATTTCAAGAAATAACTAAAAAAAGATCTCCCCTTTATTTTTTATTACAAGCCAGGTAAAACTAGATAGCTGGAAATGAGTCGCAGCCTGTACGTGCCTGCTGAATCTGTACTGATGACCAAAAATATAGCAGAGCCCCATGTCATCAGTGCAAAATACTCCCAAAATCCACACTAAATGCACAGCAAATATGCACTGTGTGAACACTGCTTTATATTTGCTGTGCATTTAGAAGTTAATATTGAGGTATTCATGGAATTTCTCCATATTTTCAGTGCAGTGCTATAGTGTAGTGTCAGCTTTTAGGTCAGTCACAGTTCCAAGAAAGTGACACCCACCTCACAAGAAGGGATGTGTCCTACCTTATTTTGTGAAAAGGGTAATAAAAATATATGGACACCTGCTTATACTGTGGGGGGATCTGGTAACAGTGGTGTGCCAAAACACTGGGGCTCCACTTTAAAATAGTTTGAGCTTTGTTTGCCAGATTTTGGGCCCCTTTGTAGGTGTTTTCTAGACCCTTGATTTTTTTCTCATTGATTTGAATGGGGTTCAGAAGTTCAGCGAACTGTTTGCCAAATAAGTCAGTGACAATATGCCCCATCAGCGAATTGAACCAAATCCAAACTTCAAAAGGTTCGCTGATCTATAATAAAGACTATACTAGAGACAAGTGAGTAAATGGTGGCACAGCTCTGGTCAATGGATATATTCTTTTAAAAATGGGTTTATGATAGCATGTTTACAGGAGGAATGAAATATAGTAAAAGAAAGAGAGAAATTAAATATTTTTGTTAGGTAGGTAGTGACAGCCAAAGAGATTAACTGAAGAAGTTGAGATGTAATAAGGTCACTGTTCTAGATATAAGGGCTAGAAGAAGCAAGGAGTCTGGTAACCTCTTCTACTGTTACTGGTTCAAAAGACAGAAAGTGATCTTTGTGAAGTGTGGAAGGGAAGAGGAGCAATGATGTTGGTGAATTGGAAAACAAAATCCTCTTAGACATGGTCAATTATTTCTTTGAAATAATTGACTAGATCATACGCACTGAAGTTAGTTATCCACGTTTGTAATTTAGGACTGAGGAAGGATTGAAAAAATGTCAAATAGTCTTTTGAGACTGTTGGATAGTGAGTTGATAAGGGTGCTAAAGTAAGATTGTATGGAGCAGTGAAGGGTAAAGTTATATCTTGTAGGCATAAACTTATAATGGATGATTCATTCTCACCTGAACTACTATAACTCTAGCAATAGATGTCCCTCTTAATAAACTATCCCCTCTCCAAGCTATCATGAATGCAGCAAACAAAATTATATGTTTGTCCATCTGCCACACTGTCCTCTATGAGACATGCTACAAGACATCTGTGGTGGTGTCTTATCTCTTAGAGAACAAAAGGATCTGCAGGCCAAAATCAGACATGCTGGATTATTATTTCTCCAACTATCATTTGTTGGAGGCCTCAATGCACATTAGACTGTCGGTAAAATCCGTCGATATTTGAAGGTCTTGTTGATGGTAGCAAAATGTATATGGGGGTCTTTGTTCCTATCTAAATGGTATGGGCACTTTTAGTCTGGCTTAACAGTAGAAGGTCTGGCCACTTAAAGTACCAAAGACAGTATGAATGCTAGACAAGGTCCTGTATATAGAATGTTTTGCCCACATCATTATATGATGAAGACTGAGATGGTATTGAATGCTTATGTTCAGAATCAGATCTCATACTTTGCACTGATGAAGGGCAAACACCCCGAAACACCATGACTGCAAATTAAGTATCTGGTTTGGCTGATATCATTGTTCATATGAAAAGACCTATTAAGGGATCGATATTGACTTTTAGGATTGCTATATCCGATAGGTGGTAGTTCAAGTCCTCTTTGAAGAGGCACTTTGCATATGTTCAGAAAATACATTATATTTGGTACAGGTTGAGCAGATGCATTTTAAATTGTGATTGATGTTGACTTTCCCTGCCACTCAAAAATGTTCAATTACTTAACAACATGCTTCATTCAATGCTGAGTTATTTAAAGGAATTTTCCAAGGGGATTATTTCAATGAGGCTGAACTCCAATGTTAGATATAGCCACGTTTGCATGAAAAAAATTAAGCAGGAGCAAAGACAAAAGCTCATGGGTTGCCCTTTATCAATTCATATATATGTTTTTTTCTTTGTTTCTGAATAATGATCATTAGGAACATAATAGAAACTTGCTAAATTATTTTGATCTTGTCTGTCATAGAGGCATATAGAAACATTGGAAGGGTTAACTGATATTTGCATGTAAGGTATATGCTTTCTTTTCAATTAACATACAGTTTTAATATATATCTAAACGTACACAATAAAGTTGAATCTTTTCCAGCAATTAAATTTACAAAAATCACTTAATAAAAAAGGCTTTTTAATATTAGACAAACATACATTATGATCTTCACACTAATATGAAGGCACATTTAAAATGAATTTAATTTAGTTCCCGTAGAAATCCTGATTTAAGATGTCAAGACCTTTTTAAAAGGGGTGTTCAATATTTTATCCTTAATGGTAAATGATAATATTTATGTCCATAGACTTTTACCCTTCACCACAATGAAGAAAAACCAGACGGTTGGAAATAGTCATCAGAAAGGTTATGCTAGGACTTGTCATGTTTTATATTACTGAGCAGTCCGTTTGACAAGTGATGTCCTCTTACTGCTGAGATGAGCCTAGCACCTTTAGTAGCAGCAGTAAAGATGACTATAAAAAATACCATATAAGAAAGGGTAATGATGAAATTTAACTGCTCCCTATCACACACCTGGGGTCTAGTAATCTGAAAATAGGGGGTTCAGGTGCTTCATCTTTTACTGCCTTGTCCTTGCCTGGAAGTTTAAGGTCCTTCCATTGAACCATAACATATTATTGTAGCCAATACTAAATGCTCAGTCTGTGTCTTTTGCAAAGACCATTATGTTTGCTTCAATGATTTCATTGAAAAGCTTGAGATCACATTGTAGAAAAAAAGATGAGGTAGAAGGAACATATCTGTTGGTTTAATGTGTAATTTTACATCATAGCATACATAAATACTAAGGATCAGTGAATTGATTTAATGCTAATTAAATTTGCAGTTTGATTGTATGGAATCGTAAACAAAAATATTCCCAGAGCCATTTTACATATTGCAGAAGAGTGTATCGGCTAGAGAAGGTTTTCCTGTTCCCAGGCCCAGCTAACTTCACAATTCTTTGAAGTTATTTCATCACATGGTAAAGTGCAACCAGTCAGGAAAGATTAATGAAGCCTTTATGAAAGCCAAGACAGGGAAAGCATCAGCCATTTTAGAGTTTTACACCCTAGAGAGAGGACCTCAGAGTACATAGTTCAGTATTAGGGTGCATTTAGATGACCTCATGAATTGGTTCAAATTGGATTGCAATGATAGAACTGGCCAGCCCAAGAATCAGAGCTCCACAGAAATATATGAAGCTGTCACGGTCAGGTTGGGAGAGCCATACCTAGGCCAAGCTTTGCTGTCCGATCTCGGTCTGATTTATACGATTGTATGAAAGCAACCTTAGAAAAACAGAGAAGGAGAGAAAATCTTAAAGCAATGCACAAATACTCCATACAGTCTGTGTTGTACAACCGCAGCACTGAAGATGATTAATGTAGTAGACAATTCAGAGATTCATTTGATAGGGGGTGATATGGAAAAGCTCACAATTTGATAGGGGAGTGATATGGGGAAGCAGGCTGTCCTGCTAAATGTGAATTAAACATTTTATCATCATCCCTTATCCACTAGAAAACAGCATGCCAAATTAGAAAAATTGTGCCGTTGATCTGAAGAGACAGTCCTGAGTTTCTGCATGTCTGGTGTCTTCAATTTTAAGAAGGTAATTCTTCTAAAAATATCTAATTATCTAAAAAGATAATTCTTTTTTTTTTTTCAATAAATTGGTCAAATATCCAGATAATTAGTTGCGACTGTTTAACTAAAGGGTACCGTTACACTTCGCAATATTGTTCCGATATCGCATACAATTTCACGGGAGTGTGCACGTTTTTCGCACTTGCCAAGATCGCATAGTAGATGTCACACAAGGAGATATTGGCAGGCAACGCAACTAGGATGTTATACGCCCCTTTTTTGCTCTGGGTATGAGCAACCCAGGACCCGAGCATTAACATTGTAGTGAATAGGGGAAGTTGTGCTCCAAATCGTAGTTGCGCGTCACACAGCACGATCATGCCAGATCGGATATGCAACATTGTACGGTTGTGGTGCTTGCACAATCTTATTGCAATATTGTAGCTATGATTTTTTTCGAGTCGCATTACCCATTTACACGACACAACGCATGAACGATATCAACTGCAATAACCGTACCATGTGACTTTTTGTCGATGTTGCATTGCGATATCGCAACGTGTAACAGTACCTTTAGAAATTGTGCATGGCACACCAATATTATTTCAGGCACTGTACACTGCGTGCAGAATTATTAGGCAAGTTGTATTGTAAGGATTATTTTTTATTATTGATCAACAACTATGTTCTCAATCAACCCAAAAGACTCATAAATATCAAAGCCTAATATTTTTGGAAGTTGGAGTGGGTTTATTTTAGATTTGGCTATCTTAGGAGGACATCTGTTTGTGCAGGTAACTATTACTGTGCAGACTTATTAGACAACTTAATAAAAACCAAATATATTCCCATTTCACTTATTTATTTTCACCAGGTAAACCGAGATAACTGCACAAAATGTAGACATAAACATTTCTGATATGCAAAAACAAAACAAAACAAAAATAAGTAACCAATATAGCCACCTTTCTTTATGATCAATGAAACTAAAAAAGAGAAGCAAGCGCAGATAGGGTCTTATCTTTTTAAACGATCGACGGCCTAAGAGCCGTAATAGTCACTGCTCACCTTGTATAGTTGTGTAACACACAACCAGTATGAAAAGCATGTAATGGCGGCTGCTGCTGGACTCACACCTCCATGTACTATGTGGTCAAATTCCAGAAATTTCCAGGGACAATGTGTTGTCGGTCCACGCTGCCACAAATTACTCAAATCCAAATTTCACTCTACATTTATTAAGTCCATCCAACACGTTTCAGAGCCTGCTATGCTCCTTCATCAGGGAGTGTATGGGGTTACAGGCATGTCATATCATATTTATATATACTTAATTAAGGTATACACCTTCATCACATGATCATGACGTTCAGTAGGAGTGTACACTGACGTCAGAGGAAGGATTTTTTTACACTTTGTTTCAGGCTCATTCAGTTGTTAAAAGTTTAAAACACCTTGGAATTGGATCAAATTACATGTATATCTAAAATGGTATAATTATTTTATAAGTTTTTATGTAACGTTTTTAGATATACATGTAATTTGATCCAATACCTCCTCCACTTCCTGGTTCTTCTCTGTAACGCCAGTAATGTGATCGGGCACGCAGAGATGATGTCACTCTGCTGAGCCGATCACATGACTGGCATTACAGAGAAGAACCAGGAAGTAAAGGAGCGTAACGGCATGGAGGGAGACAGGACACCGCTGAAAAAGGTGTGTAGTGTGGTTGTTATTTTATTTTGATCAGCAGCATAGGGGGCCATATCTAGCACAAAGGGGCATGTGCCATTACAGGGGGGCGCAGGCAATTTAATATGTGACACTCCCCCAGTCCATCACCGCAGTGCTGTTTCAGCACTCATAAGGCCTCATTCATACATCAGTATTTTTGCATCAGTGTTTGTATACCAAAACCTGGAACTTAAGAGCTATTGCCTACAACTCCAAATTCCAAAAATGTTAGTATGCTATGTAAAATGTGAAAAAATACAACAGCAGCAGCAACACATCTCAAAAAAAGTTGGGGCATGACTGTTTACCATTGTGTTTACCATTGTGTAACAACCATTCTATTTATAGCAATCTGTAAACATCTGGGAAGTGAGGAGTCCAGTTGTGGAGTTTTGGGGGGAGAAATGCTATGCCATATTTGTCGGAAGTAGGATTTAACTGCTCTATACTTCTGGGTCTTTCAGCCTCTGATATGTGATTGATATGGAAATGCTTAACAGCCCTATGTAACACATATAATGGATAACTCTGGAATATTTTTGCATGAGGCAAATACACAATTTGATTTATCAGTGAGAAAGTCTGTATTAAACACGTGGTAATTAAGCAAACAAAAGTGCAGCAGAAAATGTAAGTTCATGAACACACAGTGATAATATAAGGTGAAGTCTAAATGGAAAGTCTCTTGAAAAAAACAAATAGGATTATGCCATTAGCAGAACAGTCTTAATCATCGTACACACCAGAAAATGCTGTAGAAGAAAAGTCCATGGCAAAGTTCACACAGGAAGATGCTGTAGCAAAAGTCTATAACATAGGTAACACCCAGGAGGCCTGGGAATTGAAGTCTCTGTGAAACAAGTCCAGAACTAGATGCAGAGCAGTTTACTAAAGTCCCAAAACAATCCTATGCTCTGCTACTGCATCTATATTACATGAGGAAGCTATAAAGACCTTTCACTAAGGTCAGGCAAGAGCCAAAGTAAGGGAACAGCATGAGCATCTAGGAACAGAAGACAAGCTGGCAGCAGTTGAATAAACAGAAACTCTGATGAACAGTCACAGGAGGATCACACAGGTTCTGCAGGAGAAGGCAGATAACTTGAGATGCAACAAGGAGCAAGTCTCCAGGAAAAATACTCAAAAGAGGACTGGAGTCTAGACTGGGGTGTAGAAAGGCAGAGAGACACAAAGCACATGGAGAGGAACAAAGCGGGGACACCATCTTGGAAAAGGGCGAGAATACCCAAAAGGTTATCAGAAGATGTGATGCTTCCATTCAATTTTAAAAATAGTTATTTTATTAAATGAAATGGAAAATGTTCTACTGTTTTGAATTAAAAAAACATTCCGATCAAAATCTTTATTTCTCTAAATATGTTGCAGTCAACATATTTTATAGCACTATGTACTTACAATTACTGGTTTTACCCTTCTACTCAGTTAATTCTTCTCATTTGCATGATATCTATGATATTGGGTGGTTAAAGCACCACTTTAGTGTTTTTTTTATTGTTAGCGCTGGAATGGCTTTTTAGAGGTAAGCCATCTGCCCCTAGTCTTTTACTTACCATCCAGCATCTTCACCGCTTACAAACATTGCTCCGGTCCAGTACCCGTAACTTCTGACTGGCCATACGTCAAGAGTTATATCACAAGACCTCAATGCATCTGTATGAAAGCCTGAGCAAGGCCAGAAGGAGGATCTCATAGAGATGTATTAATATGTGACCTCTGGCATGCTCCATGAAACAATAGAGCTGACAGGTTATAAATCCACGCAGGCTGACCAGAGTGCTGCTGGAAAAATGTGAAGCCACCAGAAATTGAGTATCAGACAGGGGTCATAGGATTTATCGTATTTTTTGGACCATAAGGCGCACTGTTTTCCTCCGAATTTGGAAGGAAAGTGTGGGGTGCATCTTATGGTCTGAATGTAACATGCTGTGGGGAGTGGGCAGTGGCAGAGTTGGGTTGCAGGAGGTAGGAAGAGGCCCCCCGGCAGGAATCTGGTGCTAGGGAAACTATGTGTTCCCGATGCTTAAAGTGGAGGAATATTCATTACCCGTTTTCCCACCACCTGTCAGCACCGAGCAGTGAGCAGGGAGCACCAAATGAATATTCCTTAACTTACGTAAACATTGGACAAATGTGCTTTCCCCAGCACCAGATTCCTGCTGGGGAGATCATGTGTCTGGTGGAGAAGGAGGAGCAGAAGCCGGGGAATTACTGCAGGTATGCCTACCCCAGAGGGACTGCAAATTACTGCAGTCACAGGGCTAGGCACAGCATACCTGACATGCTGAGTGAGTGCTGAGTGTTCCCCCCATCATTGTAGGTGTGGTGAGGTAATGAAGAGGGCGGGCTGGAGAATCACATGACCACACAGAGCCCTCCCTCTTCATTATGTCACCACAGGTCCTGCAAACACTGCTCTACAAACTATGCAGCTTTCTCTTACAGGACCTGTGATGAGGTAATAAGAGTGAGGACTCTGTGAGGTTATGTGATGCTCCAGCCCTTCATTACCTTACCACAGGTCCTGTAAGCAGTAGAGAGAGTGTGGCTGGCTGCTGCAGGACCTGCAGTGATGTGAGCCTGTACAAGTAAGAATTAATTAAATGTTTATAATTACAGCTCATAAAAATCATTCTGCCAATCCTATGGTGAAATATAAGTCCCTGCATGCCATAGGCTCTTTTTTAAATTTTTATGTCTCCTAAATACAATAGTTGGTTTATCTGGCACTTTTATTCCTAAGAGAGGATCTCCTTTTAAAACAAACCAATATTTTCCCAAAATAGACCGTATCAATGCACGGGATTGGCAGTAAGTTGTTACAAAACTTATGGATAGATCATGGTACATAGAGGAAGGGAATAAATTACTGGATGATAAAGATTACTATGAAGAAATTAGTACGGGACCCGAGCATAGAGATTTTAATAAAATACAAATATATGATTAAAGAGGCATATGATAAAGGGATCCTAAACAAAAAATTTTATAGCTCCCAGCAACATTAAGAAGAAATTTGAGAATTCAGAAGCTAATGTTGTACCACCTGCTGAGAAATGGGGAAGCTATTCTTGTAAAGTTGGGAAGTGTATGTGTTGTAACGTAATACAGGATGGCACTAAACAATTTAGGTCAAATACAACTAAGGAGGTCTTTGATATAAGACATAGATTGAGTTGTCAATCCTCTTACATAGTCTATTTATTAGAATGCCCCTGCGGGTTACAATATGTGGGGAGGACGATACAGGCGACCCATAATCGTCTAAATAAACATAGACAAAATATAAGATCAGGGTTCCAACAGCACAGTGTCTCCCGACACTATGACAAATATCACCAAAGAGACCCCAGTAAGATGAATCTTACCATAATTGATCAAGTATGTGAAGGTGGACAGGACAGATTGAGTCCAGAGGGTCTCAATCTGACAATAGAAAAAGTGTCCAGGAATTAATCCTTTTCCCGATAATTTTAGACTCTTTTCCTATTCTTGTTTCTTCATATTATTATGTATGGTTTTTTTTATTATATTTTTTTTTATATTTTTTTATTATATTTATTTTTATTTTATTATTTTTTTTATATATATATATTTTTTTTTTTTTGTTACACTTAAATCCCGTCTTAGAGGGGGAATAAAAATGCAGGAAAAGGAAATTACAAGTGGGCAAGGAGTCTTTTTATAATATAATATATAGATATAATATGGATGTCCTTGTATAATAATATTAATTAATAATTTAATAATTTTTTAATGTTTTCATATTATTTTTATATATATATTTTTTATACTTATTTTGTAATATATATATTGATCATATAGTATATTTTTGATGTAATGAGTTTATTTTATTGTATATTGTTTATCATGCTGTTCATATTAGGGCACATATAAATACATATTTTTATTTATTTAGGATAGTTAATATAAAATTGGATATGGTCATTTTATGTGTATACCTTGGATGGAGACTAATGGGTTAAAAGAGGGTGTATACTAATGTTATCCTGGCCCAATGGATTCTGGGCCGTCCTATATAAAGTTTTAATTGTTACTTCAACCTCCATTCCACTTGAGAAAGACGGCACTACACTGTCGAAACATGTCGTGGTGACGGAGGTTTTTCTTAATAAAGGACTTTTCACCTGATCAGGAATCCTTGCCCTGTTCTGAGCGCCCAGCAGGAGATCATGCTATTTGTTCCACTGGTATTTCTCTCTCCCTGAGGGCACGGCAGGAGCTGCTCGTTCTTAGTCTCAAGGACCTGTATCGCCGTGGCTACGGCTTAACACTGGAGACATAAGACCTGTCTGACGGCAGCGCGCCCGGTCACATGGGACGTGAGGAAGGAGTAATACGAGGAAGTGAGTGGGGACACCTGTGGCCGACCGGAGGCCGCACGGTGTGAGACCTCTTTCTTACATCAACTTGCAGACAGCCTGGCTTAAGGGGGAGACCCCCATAATCGCTCACACTTACACCAGTGTTGTGCATGGACCGCAGAACACTAGGGAGTTAGTACACATAGAACCATAAGTTAACAGAGACTAAGGTGATATTGTACCATTGGCCCCCTTTGTCTCCTTTTGTCTTTATATGATACAGCATCAGACACGGCGGATGACACAGTGAGTGACCGGCGATAGCACCATGATAGCAGCATCCCAACCAAAAAAAAGACTGATAGCACCTCCCCCCTGTCCACTCAAAAAGTCTGACAGAACCCCCCCCCCATATTTTTGGCCATGATATATCGCGTAATATTGATTCAGTAACAATAAAAAGGAGGTTATCATCTAACTAGACTTATAAATCCAATATCCCATTTAACCTATTCCAACACCACAGACTAACTTGCACCATTGCATCCACAGTATATATAATAATATAATATTTATTCAGTTATATAGCGCTATTAATTCCATAGCACTTTACATACATCAGAAACAGTATTGGATGGATGCAACTTTCCTCCCCGATTATAAAATATATACTGTACATTACACTCTCTTTTATGCTACATGCAGATACTACTATTTTGCACTTTTTGGCTTGCATTATGTGCATTATGTGGTTAAGTAAGAATAGAGTTTATTACTATGTAGCTCTAAAACTACAAGGAATGAGCTTGTTAGATTTGGCTTGTCATTTATCAAAAATCATTCTTTTAAATTATTTTCACTTATTTAAGATCTTGTTTTAATAGCATTTCATCGTGGTCATATTCTGTGGTTATATTGTTATTTTTTTTAATGTTTTCATGAATGATGCCTTAAATAAAAAAAACATCCTTTAAGAAGAAAATAAAGTCGGGTTTTCAATGTATTACTGCCCAACAGTAAAAATGCAGTCTGCAAATTGACATGCAAGCTAATAATGGTCAGTGATAAATCTAACCCCATCACATCTACCTTTGGTGGCCTCTAAAATATATATTTTATCTAAATATACTGCCTTGATTTAATTGTTCATATAACTTCCTGTCAAAAAGCAATTTCCTTTTCATTTGTAAAGTGGTACCATTGATAAAACGAGCTTCATCTGTGCCAGGTTTAATAACTAAATTGTACATAATTCTTCACACAAATATTTCTAACCATTCAATTGGAGTTTTTGTGTCAGATACACATTTCATCTCTACATAATGCATGGTGACTTACAGGTTACCGGTATATTTTTTATTATTATTTCATACCCTATGATAATATGCTTTAGAATACATTCTTTCATGCAGACAAACATTAATGGCAAACAATAGGCATAATATAGGTTGTAACATATGATCATCAAACATACAAAGCAATCTATTCTAAAGTTAATTGATTTTTCGCACAAAAATGTATTCACATATAAACTGCAATAGGACATTCAGAGGTGGTCATACTATTTAGTCCATATACTAGAGATGAGCAGATCAATGAGTTCCATGCAAGTTTGTGCAGGTTAAGAATTGATTTGCCATTCACAAAAAAAAACATCTTGCCTGGCATAATTTCCCACACTTCTAAAGCATGAGCGAGCAGGTTAATGTTGATTTGCATGGCTTCCCCATAATGCTCTGCATCTGTGACATCTCTGGGATTATCATATCTTGTAAATTGGTGATCTGCCAGCGATCAAAGTTCCCAGTTGAGCACCGTTAAGAATAGGTCTCTCTCTGTTTTCCAGCAAATGTATTTTCCGCAGAAGGATTGTGGGGGAAAACTCAGCAAAGTCTGTGAATTCAGGTTTCAATTGATCAACTCATTTCTATTTACCTTATACTAAAGTTATATTAGAAACAATACCCTAGTAGTATTTTAAGAATGGATGCCATATTTTATTAATCATACAATCATGAAAGCAACACATTGGCAACAAACAATATGATTTATAATGCAAATTAGGAGATGAACACAAAATATGCAAAAATACTTATTTACTGAAGGTCTTCAAATACAGATAATCAAGCTTTATCTAACTGCACAGTTACATAACCAATAGATGAAAGTTGAACTATAGTCAGAGTCCTAATATCTATTTTGTGTCACTAGTAGTGATGAGCGAGTAGTAAGATATTCGGGTTTGGATAGCTCTAACCGATATTTTGAACTGTTTTAGTCATTGGATTCATTACTTATTACTCATTCCAATAATCGATTAGAGCTATCCGAACCCGAATATCTTACTACTCGCTCATCACTAGTCACTACCTATACAGAGTCAGTCACAGCCAGTTACAGTAAACATTTGACTTTAGTTAAGTTAACTTTAGGATAACCTACTATTAGTTGACGCTGATAAACTATAGTAATTCATGACACTAAATACCACACAGCTAAGCAAGAAGAAACAGCCTTGCTCACTCAGATCACTCGTGAAAGTTGGGTTTCTCTCATCAGTACTTAACCATCTATCTTTTAAGCTTGACCACAAAGTCTAAACTCTGAATCGGGACTGGTCTTCTCAGCTTGACCACTGGGCTCTGGGACTTGACCGCCATCGTCTGGCATTTGATCATGGTATTTTTATGCAAGATTTTACATTAAGATTGGAGAACAGAAAAAGAAGAATACTATTGATTGAGGACTTAGGAACCAAAAGAGCTGAAAAAAATCAACAATCTCAAGGTTATAAGTCCATCTCCAAAGATCCTGATGTTCCTTTGTCCACCATGTACAACATAATCAAGAAGAAAAATGTATATAAATTAGAAAAGCAGGATAGGCTGGATAGTGGATAAGCACTCACAATTAAGTTCCAAAGAAATTCAAACAGTCCTGCAGGCTGAGGATGTATTAGTGTCAATGTGTGCTATCCGTTGACAATTAAATGGAATGAAATTCTATGACAAGCAGGGACCCACTGCTGACACAGAGACATAAAAATGCTAGACTGCAGTTTGCCAAAATGTAGGTGAGTAAGCCAAAATATACCATAAAAAGGGACTTGTGGACAGATAAGACCAATATAGAGCTTTTTGGTAGAGCACATCATTTATTGTTTCAAAAACAGAATGAGGCATGCAAAGAAAAGAACACAGTACCTACAGTCAAATATGGTAAAGGGTCACAGATGTTTTGGGGTTGTTTTGCTGCCTTGGCTCTATGTTCCTTGACTGTGTGCAAAGACATAATGAAATGGAAGATTACCAAATGATCTTGGCCTGTAATGTTGGCCTCCGTGTCAGAAAGCTAGGTTTGCATCCTAGGTCCTGGGTCTTCCAGCAGGACAATGACCCAAACATACTTCAAGAAACACCCAGAAACGGATGGAAACAAAGTGATGGAGAATTCTTGAATGACCAGCAATGAGTCTAGATTTAAATCCCATTGAACACCCGTGGAAAGATCTTAAAATTGATGTTGGGAGAAGGCAGCCTTCAAATATTGGAGACCAGATCTGTTTGCAAAAGAAGAGAGGTCCAAAATTCCAGTTGAGAGATATAGGAAGCTTGTTGCTGATTGCAGTTATTTAATTCAAAGGGTGTGCAATCAAATATAAAGTTGAGGGTGCAAACATTGCTGTCTGGCACATTTTTGGAACTTTGCTTGAAATTGTCTTCAATTTGCCTTTTTTCTCAGATTTTTTTGTGTTGTTCCAAAAATATAAAGGAAATAAGTGTGTCTATTACAAAACGTGTAATTGCAATAATTTTCTGGGAGAAATACTTTATTTTATGGAATAATTTCAAGGGTGCCAATACTTTGGCTGTGACTTGACTGTAACTCTAGTGTTACTGGGCCTTGTTGGAATAAAGAAACAAATGCATCATCAAATGGAGTCCAGTGCTGTGGAGACCTCATTTGTGCACCACCTTAACAATTGCATTGAAGTGATGCTGAGGAAAAACAATATTTTAATTTATTTATAAGCACTAAAGGGATATGGCTCACTCAGCAACTTTTGAGGTAGGCGTGGAGGCGACTGTAAGCAAAATGTCTAGGCTGTTTTATTAAAAATGAATAAAGCAATGCATAAACAAGTAAAATGGCTTTTGTTTGCATAGAAACAGGATACAGTTTTAACAAAAGGACCACAATATTAATCCAGTACACAAGTCCAAGCAAAGAGAGTTCACACAGAAAAACTTCTTATATTCACACACAGTCAACCTATGATCACTAGGACTTTTTTATGTCCTCCATACCACGTTGTGGGGGATATGTGAGCAGTCAGTCTTAGCCATCTCTCTGCTTGTAAACCTGGCCCTATTAACTCTCTGAGTACTATACATACTGGAGCCAACATCCAAGCTTTTATCACAGAGGGTAACCACTTATGTGATGCACATCTTCCCTCCATGATGTATCTGGTGGTCACCTTACAACACATTAAACAATGGTTTCAAACATAGGTTGACTCATAAAAAAGTATAATATATGAATAGTAGTAATGATTGAAAACTGAAATGGTCAAGTCCTTGGAATCGAATAGGTCTGATGCTCGGACAGGTTCGATTCAAGTAACCAGTATAATGGAAATCAATGGGAAACTATATGATTTTTCCAGAAGGCCTTAAAATCACTGAAATGAATGAAAACAATGTTCAAATGGATAAGGAACAGCATGGGGAAAATATCTGGATGCATGTCTGACTCCGAGGTTGCTGCTGACAACAATGTTCTCAGAGTATGAGGCTGTGGTCACAGTTGACATGCGTTTTTTTAGTGCCTTTTAAAAACGCATGCTTTTTTACATGCGTTTTTGATGTCATCATGAGTTTTTTAAGGTGTCTGATGCTCCCTGCGTTTTTGGTTGCGTTTTGAAATCTGCACCCAAAAATAGTGCATGTACTATTTTTTGGTGCGTTTGAAACATGCGTTTTGAAGATAACGATGCGTTTATAACATGGCCCCTATGGAAAACGCATGCAAAAACGCATGTACAATTAGTACCTTTTAGTGCCATTCAAAAACGCATGCGTTTCCCATAGGAGCCCATGTTAAAAAAAACGCATGCGTTTTTTTAACATGGGCTCCTATGGGAAACGCATGCGTTTTTGAATGGCACTAATGTACATGCGTTTTTGCATGCGTTTCCCATAAAGCCCCATATTAAAAAACGCATGCGTTTTTGGAAAAGCACCAAAAACGCATTGGTACTGTCACACATGCTTTTTGGCTATTAGGGCATGCGTTTTTTAACATGGGGGCCTATGGGTGCGTTTTTTACATGCGTTTTTGAAAACGCAGGTCTCCAAAAACGCATGTGAAAAATGCTACTGTGACCCCAGCCTGACCCCACTTTTACTGACAATAAAACATACAAAACAAAAATACAATGGATTTTACAGGAAAAAATGTAAAACAGTCTTTCCTGTATAATAAATTGTATTTATGGCAAAATAAAAAAGAAATTAAAAACTATCTCTCACTTGATTTCCCAGTTGGCTATAACTGGGGGGACTCTGAAACTTACAAAGTCATGACAAGGCCTGACAAGTCATGACAGGGCAAGAACAGCCAAAAAGTAGAAGGAAGTGAGACTACACAATTCAATCTGTTTTAGACATAAATGTTGACCTCATCTATATCTGTTAAAATTGTTAGGTGGTGGTTTCATAAAGTCTATGCACTAAATGCAAGAGCTGCCAAAAATTAGAAGGAGGGACTGTGTCAGGATGAGCAGCCCTCTAGTTTCCCTCAATTCATTAGACCAAGAAGAGAATTGGCCAACGATAAGGAAAGGAGCCCGGCTGCTCTAATTTTATGCAGAATATTGAGGCACTTGCCGGAGCAGAATGTAAATATATCACCAGTTCCTGCTAGGAATATATACAGTACAGACCAAATGTTTGGACACACCTTCTCATTCAAAGAGTTTTCTTTATTTTCATGACTATGAGAATTGTAGATTCACACTGAAGATATATATATATATATACACTTTGGTTCTGTCACCTACCAAACCCACAATAACACATAAATCCACAAAATATGCTGCCACCACCAATCGTTTATCAGGCCAATTGGATACCCGTTACTGGTGACGTGAGGCTTACATGGGGTCGTAGTTTTTCATTGTAGAGCAAAAAGAACGAAGTTATTGGAAATTATAGTTTAATCTGAAAGGATAGGCAGTCCTTACAAAAATATACAAGATTTTACAAAGGGGACAAAATTATGCAGTATGATGAGCTACATAAAATAAAAGAATTAAAAAGAGATATTTAGTACACCTGTGCCACAGATATGTCTTCCACATATATGGAGAAAGAGACTCCTTAGAAAACATGATTCAGTTCCACAGCTTAATTTCAGCTGTCTCTTCATGGTCTTAATGCTCACAAAATGGAATTTTCAGTTTTTATTAACACATATCCCTCCTACCTAGTGACCTCATGGAGCTGTGTTTAAAAGAGGTGTCAGTCCTAGAGAAAATTCTGAAATTTACACTCTTTGCCATTTCTCAGCCTCTGAGCATAGCATGTGAAAGATATTCATGTCATCTTGTTGGTTGTGAATTTATATTCTGATAGACAGGAAACATGACATGGCTGTGAGTATCTTACTGGCAGAAATCCATTTTCTATATATTCGGCCAGTGCCCAGCAAAGCAAAATGGTGTTTTGCATTTGCCATGTCATATGGATTTTGAAAATATAACTTTCATAATTCTGATATTAATGTGGTGTATGAAATCTGACTTGAAGTGTTTAAGCTGAGGTAATAAAGTACAGCACATCTCTTTTTCCCTCCAAAATGTTCTTATGTTTTAAAAGCTAAAAAACTGCATTCCTTAGCTTTCTTTAATTACGCCATGGAAGGGGGAGTTAGAGACTGAGGCTGTGTGTGAGGTTGTGTTACACAAAAAACATGGAGGTCATGGTCTCAAGTTTTGGTATCAGCTCTAAGACAATGGAAGACATATTTTTATTATATGTTCCTGACACCTCCCCCTTTTAGACTGTGCTATGGATGCAGAACCTCTCAGTACTCCTCCAGGTGTAGCTCCACAGTCACTCCCCACCATGATAACCCATTTGCATTGCCATATTCGCCGCCTTTCTTGTGATGAATAGTAAAGTCGTACTGCTGTAGTGCAAGAATCCAATGTAGTAGCATTCTGTTGGTCCTGTCATGGTGTGCAACCAGCTGAGAGGGTTTTGGTTGGTCACCACAGAGAAGGGGCACCCTTACAAGTAGGGCTGCAAGCATTGCATGGCCTATACAATTGTGAGGCACTCCTTCTCTATAGTAGAATAGGCCACTATCCTCAGAAGGAGCTTCTTGCTTAGATACAACATAGGGTGCTTCTGGTCCACAGAGTCAACCTAGATAAGCACAGCACTGAGGCCAAACTCACTGCATCAATCTCTACTAAGAACAACCACATGCAATTGACCGTCCTTAATACAGGGGAGCTGGACAGTGCAGTCTTCAAAGCCTGAAAGGTCACCTCACACTCATTTGTCCAATTCACTGTGTGGGTAGCTTTTTCTTGGTAAGGTCCATTAACGGTTTTGCAAGGCTACTATAGTTTGGTACAAAGCGCCTATAGTATCCTTGCCAAAAAGGACATCACCAGCTTCTCAGTCCTGGGAGTGGGCGAGGATGCAATAGCATCCACTTTCCCAGGCTTTGGCTTCAGAGTACCCCCACCTACCCGGTGCCCCAGGTAGAGGACCTCACTCATGCCCATCTGGCAGTTTCCCAGCTTGATGGTCAAGCCTGCTTGGTGGCTTCATCCAAGCACCTGTCGCAGATGCTCGGTGTGATCCTGCTGGTGGGACTGAAGATTCCAATGTAATCAAAGTATGCCACCACATACTCCTCCAGACCTGG
This sequence comes from Allobates femoralis, assembly GCA_033576535.1. Lineage (NCBI taxonomy): Eukaryota > Metazoa > Chordata > Amphibia > Anura > Aromobatidae > Allobates > Allobates femoralis. The sequence goes on along the minus strand of JARQOC010000002.1, from coordinate 279,934,053 downwards.
AGCAGGTGGTTGACCATGCACTGGAAAGTGGCAAGAGCATTTTTCATGCCAAAGGGCATGACTTTAGACTCATACAGTGAAAAGAGGGTGATAAAGGCAGACTTCTCCTGACCCTTGAAGCTCAGGAGAATCTGCCAATATCCATGTTTCAGGTCCACAATGGATAGATATTTTTCCCCGGTTAAACTCTTAAGCAGATCATCAATGTGTGGCATTGGGTATGCATTGGTGATGGTAATGTTGTTGAGCCCCCTGTAGTCCACACAGAACTGGGTGGTCCATGTTTCTTTGGCATTAGGACTACAGGTGTGGACCATTCACTCTTGGACCTCTGGATCATCCTCAGCTTCAGTATCTCATTGACCTCCTGGCACATTACATACTGCACCTCCTCTGAGGTTTGATATGCTGTCTAATGGATAAAGGAGTGATTCCCGGTGTTGATGTGGTGGACTGCTAACTCAGTGCTTCCGGTTGCATTGGTAAACACACCCTGAAGGGTTTGCATGGTTGCCCACAGCTGACACTGCTGCCTTGTAGATAGCAGGGCATTTAGGCTGGTTTCACACCTCATTTTGTGCCTGTGTGCGGGGATCCTGTTTTTTCAGGACCACATGGACAAGAATGGACAGGACCAGATTTTAACTCCAGATTCCACTTCTGTGTTCAGATCCATGATTTTGAGGAATCTGGACATATAAAGAGCTGGGAGGAACCGAGCCTGCAAAGCACAGGCAAGTGGGGCTGTACATTCACTTTCGCAATGTATCTAGTGTACATTACAAAAGGGGAAGAATGCAATGTGTTAAAAATAAAAAAATGCTCCCCTCTCCGCCGAGTGTCCCACAATGCAAGGCGTCCACATCTGATGGCTGAAGGACCTGAATCAACTGACTGGGCGGGGATGGCAACCTGATCAGCTGATGTGTCACATTACAGCATCAGCTGAGCTGTTTAAATCACCCGCTAAAACCATTCGGTGGGCGGGCGATTTAAACAACTTAGCTGATGCTGTCATGTGACACATAAGCTGATTGGCTTGCCACCCCGCTCGGTCAGCTGATTCAGGTCCTTCATCCATCGGATATGGATGCTTCGTATCGCAGGACACTTGGTGGAAGGGTGAGCATTTTATTTTTTTTTTAACACATTGCTTCCTTTAATTTCACTTTAGCACTGTATGTAGATACACCGTTAAGTGAAATTACAGGAACAGAACAGTGCAACAGTGTTCTGAGCATGCTAAGTACACTGAAATGGATCCGGGAAACAATCCTGTTTTTTTTCCAATCCGGCGCTCATAGACTCCCATGTTAAGTGTGCAGGATCGCCACGGATTTGTTTCTGTCCGGTTTGGTCCGGTTTATTTATCGGATCCCAAAATCAGAGCAGTCTTTAATTTTGGGGCTGGGAAAAAACAGCACAGAAACGAATCTGTGACTGAATTGATAGAACCAGATGGCCATTTATGACCAATTTGGCACCATAGGGATACATGGGAGGCAAAAACGGATCCTGTTCTGTCCTTTTCAAAACGGACAGAACAGGATCCCAAAAACATGATGTAAGCCAGCCTTACCTCCACATCCTCTATGATACACTTGCCTTTCCTTCAGCCACTCTTTTTGGAGTTTACAGGTAAGGATCTCCTATTACAACCTCCCTTGGTCCCAGAATACCATCTCCTTATTGGTCATGGAGGTGGGCTTCTTGGTGAGGTTTCTCAACATCCCTAGACTAGCATCTGAGTTAAGAACTGCCTAGAACTCCTGGATAAAGGCAGCCAGAAGTGATATTAAGGTCTTGCCTTCAGTCGGACCCTCTGGGTTCACAACTGGTTCCATTATTCCTATGGCTGAGGAGGATCAAGAAGGCAGGGCTTTACCTGCAGTTTGGACACTCTGTGGGTAACAGCAGCTATACAGAACCTCTCCCTGGGGAATAACAAGTCTAATCAGCCTGCCCAGCTTTGGGTACTACTTCCTCATCCTCCCTAACACATGCAGTGCTAATCATGGGCAGCTACCACAAGCCAAGTCACAATCCATTGTGACAATAGTCCACTGCATGGCACCACCTTCTTCATGGTTTCCCTGTGCCTGTCCCCATTATCCTTACCACTGACGCTTGCTGCTTTTAGGGGTTCTTTCACCATCACCCTGCAGCAGGGCATGGCTGAATACTCCTGCATTATCATCAGGCAAAACATTGACATTCACACAATCAGCATTTACATCACAGATGGTACCAGATTAGGGAGGTTTGTCAATGACATAATAAGCAAACATCCGTCCCAGATCAGTTCCCAACAAAACATTTCCAGGTAGGTTCTCAGGCAACTCCACTACTTTTAATTCCCTCCCAGCATCCAAAACTATAAAAACCCACATCATCGGCAATGGACAGTGCATATCACCAATCCTGATGACAGTTAGAGTCTTTCCCAGTGTAAAGTCTTCAGGGGACACCAGATCGGGTCGGATTAGGGTTTGTTTGGCCCCAATGACTTTGAAGCCCACAATTACAGTGTCGTCCACAGTGACAAACTGCAAATTTTCACAGGCCCTCCCAACCGGCCCACCCACAAAAAGAACTTCAGCACTGGGCCCTAATTCTGATACTAATGTCATGTATGAAATATGACTTGAAGTGTTTCATCTGAGGGAACAAACAATTACAGAAGTATTTTTCCCTCAAATATGTTCTTTTAAAAGCCATAAAACTGCATTCCTTAGCTTTCTTAAATTACACCATGGGAGAGGAATCCAAAGAGAGAGATTGTGTGTGAAGTTTGTTTACACAGAAAACACGAGGGGGATCATGGTTGCAGGTTTTGGGTGTACCTCTAAGACAATAGAAGACACATTTTCATATGTTCCTGACAGACTGGAATGCACCCTAGAAGAAATGTAGAGGAGAGCCTCACAAAGAGATCCTGAATCCAACAATATATCACTTAGAATACATGGTGAAGCCATTCTGACACCACCAAAAATATTAGATTTAACCATGTAGTAGAGGTGAGAGAGTTGCCAGTGCATATACTGGGCTCTCAATAAACATTAAACATTCACAGTAATATTTGAATCAAAGGAGGAGGCGTGTGGGACACCCTAGTGCATGACCATGTATTCCAGCAATGATTAGTCCTTCTACTTAAACAAAAAATCCATGAAACCAACAGAGAGGACTTTAAAGAAACAGGTATCACTGAATTCTATGTTTTAAACCCTTGCAGCATGCTGTCTTCAGATTACTTAGCAAAAACTTGCTAACAGATTCCCTGTAAGGAGTGTTACTCATAGATTTGTAAAGTCTATATTAAAGAGCTGGCAAAATTTAGAATGGCCTCAAATACACCATGAAAAGGAGGGTGAGAAGGAGAGTGGGAATAGATAAATGGGAACACAACAGAAAAAAAGGAACATTAAAATTGGCTTTATGTTCTGCTACTGTCATCTGGTGGGGTTGAGAAATCTGGGCCAATTTAGGCCTTGTTCATATTGATAAGAGTCAGCCAGTAGCATTTTCAGTTGACAGGTGGATGCTTTTATCAGTTATTCTGCCCCCACTGGCACTAAAAACCCTTTGTGACAAAACGCTAGCAGCAGGGTACACTAGCACTTCCAAGGCATAGAGGGACGGTACATACCTTATGTCCAGAATGTATACCCAATAGTTGTACATCACAGAGGATTTACACAGAATGCAGGTACGGTCAGATAGGTACTCAATCACCATCTTCCAAAATGTTTTCCACCTCGTCAGGGTACCTCGTGCATCAGGGCTTCAATGCTTGAAGGGTCTAATGAAACTGTCCCAAACCTTTGATAGTGTTCTCCTGTCTCTTTTGGGCCTAACGTGTATCTCCCTCATCTCTCGTCCTTGGTTGTCTAAGCAAGTATGACCTCTACCGCTGGCATTGTCAGGTGGGAATTTTGACTAATTGTTCATCTAGAGCTATCTGGTAAGGCACCACTTTACTATCCCTCTGCATAGCAGTATGAAGAGACAGTAATTTCTTCATGTAGCGAGGATCAAGACGGATGAACAACTTAGTAATCAATGTTGGCCAAAATGCGTATAGCCCGAGGGTCTTGGGAAAGTAGTGAAGCATAAAGTCAGTCATGTGTGCCAGACTCCCAACAGGCAAGACATTCTTGTCCCCACAAAGAGGATGACTCTCAACTCCTCCTCCTTCTTCTCATCCTCCTCTTCAGGCCATCTATGCTGAACAGACAGGATGAAGCTGGTATGGGTTTTACCCTTTGTCTAGGTCTATCAAAATGGATGGAGATTGGTTGAACTCAGGACAGGTCAAGATGTAGCTATGCCAACTATTTAAAATTCATCAATGTGCCTTCTAGAGACCCTTATTCAGCATTTTTTGTCTTTGAAAAAACAGCATTTTACAGTATTAGCATTAGTATTAGTATTATGCTTATTGCATATTTTTTACTAGCAAATTTGAAGCATTTTTAATTTGCTGCATATCAATTAATTTTAATGTTTTACAGCATTTTTCACCCATTTTAATGAATAGGGAAAAACGTATCACAACTGTGGCACAATGTGATATGTTACATAGCATTTTTCCTGGCAACACCAGAATTTACAGTAGATTTTAGTACCGTAAATACTGAACATGTGCACGTAAACCTTACACTTAAAACAAGTTTAAAGTATGAATATCAATTCAGTAGACCTTGCAGTTGAATTTCTGTCTCTGTCCGTAGCTCCAATATCCTCCTTCCTTCTTTATAGAATCTTATAAATTGCAATTTCAGTTCTGGGAAATTCTGCCTTCATTAAAAGTTCAAATTTTACTCTTAAATGAAAGAGTTTGCAAAAAGAATCACCTGCCCCAGGGAAAATAGAGATAGATTTCTAAGATAAATATATATTACAAAGTTTCATATTTTCATATGTGCTATTGAATTATGGAAATTAAATTACTCTTTAACTGATGCATTATGAAATGTACAAGGAGAGTGGATGGAATTTATAGACGTCCCACTCCCACAGTTCTTCTTTTTTACACAATGTAAACTGACATGCGGAGCAGCCTCCCAAGTCGCGCATGTCAATTTATACTTGCAAGATGCTAGGGTTCTCAGTGGCAGAACACAGCGAAAATACACTGTGCCCATAATCCTGATCATGGGCACTAACCCTTGGTAGGAATGGTCCACGCTACACTGCCAGACTATTTTTATAGGTGATGTGCTGTTGAGAGGGCCAGGATAATTGCATAGTTTCCTTCACAAATGCCAGCCCTAGATGATGTGATTTTGCTCTCTTGATCCATTTATTTCCTGCTTTCATTAAGGAAGTCTACTTAATGTTTAGGTTAAAAATACATTGCCTTTTTAATGTATTCACCCCCCTTAGCTTTTTACCTATTTTGTTACATTAAAACCTGTGTTTAAATATTTTTGTAATTTGATTTGTGTGTGATGCATCAGCACTAAATTGTCAAAGTTAGGGAAGTGAAGTGAAAAAAATATGATTAAAAATTACATTTATGGGTTAAAATAAATAAAAATTGCTATGTGCATATGTATTAACCCAATTTGCTTGGAATCCCCTAAAACCTTTCTGTTGAAAACAATTACCTACATAAGTCACATGCTTAGTGGAGGTAAGGCTACCTGTGTTTAGTCTAATTATTTTTATTTAAATTATATGATAATAGTGACTCCCATTTAAATCATAATTCTTACTTAAAGTGCACTTTTAAAATGTAACCTTTAATAAATATTTGTTAAAATAACTAAACAATGTTATCCCACACCTAGTGTCTATAAGAAACACACACTTCAAACAGGGATAGGGTGATGTCCCTACTAAAACCCTGTCTCTTATTCTGCCTAACAGCGGAGTTTTAAACACCTAAATTATACGGTGTCCCCGTCCCACGACGGCTCTCCCTAAAATTTGTTACCTATATTTAGGGCACAGTCAAATCAATCATCCGCAATGTAAAGAGGTACTATCTGAAACACGGGTCAAATCCCGATGTCCCTTAAATAACCCTTGCTAACATACGGGGTGTATCTTCGTGGAGTAATAGAGTAAAAGTATTATACTAAGTAGTCCTCATGCAACAGTGGCACAATACTGCTATATATTCTATACTATATAGTATGTGTGACTACTGTTACATTATATAGGAGTATTGTGCCACTGTTGCATGAGGACTACTTAGTATAATACTTTTACCCTATGACTCCACGAAGATACACCCCGTATGTTAGCAAGGGTTATTGAAGGGACATCGGGATTTGACCCGTGTTTCAGATAGTACCTCTTTACATTGCGGATGATTGATTTGAATGTGCCCTAAATATAGGTAACAAATTTTAGGGAGAGCCGTCGTGGAACGGGGACACCGTATAATTTAGGTGTCTAAAACTCCGTTGTTAGGCAGAATAAGGCTATGTGCACATCTGACGTTTGTGCATCTCTGCAGACCGTCCAAAAACCTGGGTTTTTTAGCAGAAAACTGAGTTTTCTGTGCTCAGCAGTGTCCCTAGTTTTTTGCTCGTTTTTTGCTCGTTTTCTGCCGGGTTTTGTCGGCTGTTTTCTCAGCTGTTTTAAAAACTGAGTTTTCAGAACACTTGTTCAGCTGAAACCGGTGGAAAAACGGAGGAAAGAAGTCACTTGCTCTATATTTGGAAAACCGGTGGAAAAACCCAGTTTTCACTGAGAAAACTCAGTTTTGACTGAAACCGACCAGAAGAAAAACGTTCTAATGTAGACAGCATTTGCTAAACTCCATTGAAAAGCATGTTAATCCAACCGGAGGATAGGATTAACATAAATTAACATAAAACTGAGCTGAAAACGCCGACGGAAAACGTCCAAAAGCAGCCCACAAAACGACTGATGTGCACATACCCTAAGAGACAGGGTTTAGTAGGGACATCACCCTATCCCTGTTTGAAGTGTGTGTTTCTTATAGACACTAGGTGTGGGATAACACTGTTTTGTTATTTTAACAAATATTTATTAAAGGTTACATTTTAAAAGTGCACTTTAAGTAAGAACTGTGTTTAGTCTAAGCATCACATGGTCTGTTAGTATATAGACATCTTTTCTGAAAGTCACAGAGGCTGAAACACCGTTAAGCAAGAGGTACCACTAACCAAACAACACCATGAAAAGCAAGGAGATCTCCAAACATGTCAGTGACAAAATTGTTGAAACGTAAGTCAGGGTTAAGTTCTAAAAACTCCCAACCTCTGAAGATCCCCCAGAGCAACATCAAATCTATTATCGTCGAATGGAAGGAACATGGTACAACAATAAACATGTCAAGAGAGGACCAGCCACGAAAACTATCAGCCTTGGTAAGGAGGATATTAATAAGAGAGGCAGCACAGAGTGGAAAGGTAACCCTGAAGGAGCTGCAGAGTTCCCCAGCAAAGACTGGTTATCTGTGGATAGAACTACATTAAGCTATGCATGCCATAGAGCTGGCTCTTATGGAAGATTGGCCAGAAAAAAAGGCTTTACTTACAGTCAAGAATTGGATGGCTCTTTGATTTTACCAAAAGATATGTGGGAGACTCTCCAAAGGTGTGGAGAAAGTTTGCTTTTTGGCCCTCAAGATAAACGCTATATCTGGCGCCAAACCAACACAGCTCATCACCCATAGAACTCCATCCCCTCAGTGAAACATGGTGGTGACAGCATCATGTTGTGGGGATTTTTTTACAGCAGCAGGGACAGGGAATATGGTCCAAGTTGCGGGGAAGTTGGATGGTGCGAAATACAGGGGTATTCTTAAGTATACCCTGTTTTAGTCTGTCGTTGATTTTAGATTGGTATATCAATATTCTACAAGACAATGATGCAAAGTATGCTGCAACAACCAAGTGATTTATGGAGAAATGTGTAAATGTATTCGAGTGGGCTAGTCAAAGCCCAGACTTAATCCATTTGAGAATCTGTTGTCAGACTTGAAGATTACTCTTCACAAGAGTTAGCCATCTAATTTAAAGAAGCTGGAGCAGTTTTGCCTTGAGGAATGGACAAAAATCCCAATGGCAAGATGTGGAAAGCTCATATACTTATCCTTATCCAAAGCAACTTGAAGCTGTAATTGTTCCAAATAGAGGCTCTACAAAGCACCTACTTTAGGGGAGTGAGTAGCTATGCACACTGACATTTTTAGTTATTTTGTCTTATTTGTTCCTTGCATCACAATAAAAAGAAAACCAAATGTTCACAGTTGTAGGCATGTTCTTTACCTAACCTTTTTAAAATGACCCGCCCATGGGGTCTTTGGGAACTCGGTACGCAGGCGTTAGAGCTAGGGTGATGTCTCAGTGGCCAGTGCCCGGGCCCGGGCCCGTAACCCTGGGGTCTCTGGGTAAATATGGGGAAAAATAATAAAAATAAAAAAATAAAAGTCTCATGACGCCACTTGAAGTTTCTGGTGATCTCACCTGCGCCACTGTCAGACCGCCGGGGACGATGGTATTGCAGCCAGTTGATAACACTCCCTACAGGCAGACAGGGGTCCCCGGGGCAGTGCTGCTGCTGAGCTGGTCGATGTGGCAACAGCAATTTCTTAACTTAAGCAGAATAAAACACCGGACGCTTGCTGACTCTGTACAGGTACTTTACTGGCAACAGTTCACTGCAGTTCAGGTACACAGTTACACAGTCTTTGCATGTAGCTGGCCGGGTAGTCACCGGAAGGTACAATGTCTTTCTGAGGCTCCCCAAGTGTTCCTCCTACTACGTTCACTGTCCTCTGTGTCTTTCTTGTGCCTCTTTTCTATCCGTGCGCTGCCCTGTACAAACCCACTTCCTACCAGGCCCGTCGGGTGTGATGAGGTAGCCCTTCTCTTCTCTAAGGGTCTTAACCTGGTTTGAGGGTACCTGGTGGGGCTGTAAGTGGGCGAGGTTGGGGCCTGCTTGGAAGACCTGAACCCACCGGTATTGGCAGCTCAAGGTTGGACTCACCTGCACTGCGACTCAGAGCTGTTACCCAGTTGTGGACCGGGATTCCCCCAGACTATTTATTCTCACAGTCTGGTACTGTGTTTCCCCTTTCTGTCCGGGTCGCCACTCCTTTTCAGGCGCCCTCCCTGTGGAATCCCTCTAGGACTTGCTCCTCAGACTAGACTCAATCCGTCTGTGTGTTTCCCGCTCCTCGTACCCTAACACTCCTCCCACCGGGACCGGTTACCCTAGTAGTGGATTAGCTTAGTTGAAGAAATCATACAGACAACAAAAGTATGTAACAATTATTAGGCAATTTGTAATTTTGAAACTTAATTTTACTATTGTCTAAAAAGTAGAAGTAAGCACTAGGCACTAGGTATGAGTAGACCTATGGAATTTTCGGTTCTGGGGGTTCAGTCAGACTTTTTTTTAAAGCTCTGTTCTGGACCCGAACTTGACACAAACCTCATCGGAAGTCACAAATTGGGCAGTTCAACTCTCTGTCCACATACAGCCAGCCATAAACAAACCACTTATGGGGGAGGGAGGCAGTGTTTTGTCATTTAAATATTTGCAAACAGTACATCTAATAAGGCTAGGGTCAGATTAGCGTTTTTTTTTTCATTCGGATCTGGTTTTGAACATTAAGAATGCTCAAAACCGGATCTGGATCTGCAGCCCATAGGCTGCAATACAAAAACCGGATTGCACTATTGCATCTGTTACGCATTCTGGTTTCACTGCCTGCGTGAATAATCCTGCAGGCAGCGTTTTTCAGAGCGGTTTGTAAAACGCAGCGAGACTGCTATAATGGGCTCCTACGGGCTCAGAATGTGCAATCTGGTTGCCGGATGCTTTGTTCATCCCTGATGCCACAGGGATGAACAAATGGTTAATGTTAATAATAGGTGTGGGCAAAATGTCTGTAGGGAGTGCCCACCCTCCCTAGAGACATGCGGTCCACATAGTTAGGCATGTGAAGGGTTAATATGTGCAATTACAGTATTGCCGGCTATTATCGGCATTTACTATTTTCTGAATGAAAGCCGGTGGCTCCTCGCAGCGAACCAGATACAGTATGTAATCTGCGTACTCTATCTGCCGCTATCCAGGGTCCTGAAGGCATTAGCATTAGTTCTATGGGTAGCATACCGCTATAGACCTAATGTTAATGCTTGCAGGACCCTGGATAGCGGCAGATACAGTATGCAGATTACGTACTGAATCTCTTCCACTGCGAGGAGCCGCCGGCTTTCATTCAGAAAATAGTAAATGCCGACAAAGCTGGCAATACTGTAATTGCACATATTAACCCTTCACATGCTTAACTATGTGGACAGCATGTCTCTAGGGAGGGTGGGCACTCCCTACAGACATGTTGCCCACATCTATTATTAACATTAACCCTTTGTTCATCCCTGCAGCAGCAGGGATGAACAAAGCATCCAGCAACCGGATTGCACATTTTGCAATCATAACCTTAAATACTAAGCTACTATGATACTATGTTACCTGATAATTCTGCACACTTGATGAAGAATGGTGATATCCTTAGCCCAACGTCTTCATCATTACACAAATACATCTCGCCTTATATATTTCATCATATGTTGTCAAGTTGGAGTTAGAAAATATGTAAGACATGATGATATGGTCAAAATACTCAATTAATATAATAATGATAGTAATAATAATTGTGCCACAGTCTATATATTGGTACAAAAATACTTTGTATCAAACCTTTTATATCATAGTTTATTTACAAGCATAGTATATGTAATAATGAGGACAAAAAACATGCATTTAATATATGTGGTGTAAATAGGGAAACAATTCTCCAACATATTAGGAATTAATTGTTAAGTGGTATATTCTTTTAACATTATTAATATACAGTTTAATAGAATAAAATCTTTAAAAATGTTCTTAGGTTAATGTTACTGATTCTGCACATAAAATTAAAATTTGCTTTCAGTTTGAAATGCATTTATTCCAGAGCCAGATTTATTTCATAGAGCATTGTATTGCCATAGATTTTATTTTGTTCTGCAGTTTCTTTATATGTGACTCTATCTATCTGTAATACTCTTCATTTTGATTGCCAATCATGGATTCTTTGGATTCTTTTTCAATTAACCTCAAAAAACACCAATGAAAGATGACAGCAGCAAAATCATAATAGAACATAGAACATAAAAGCCCTTTGAAGTGCTGTAGTACTGCAGATTTTATGATAAAGGTCAGAAGCATTTTCACTATTAATTTAAGCACCAAAAGTTAATGTAAACTAGGGTTGATGAATTTTTAGAGACTTGAAAAAGAATCAGTTGGCTTTTCCAATCTTTCTCAGATACGGACATAAGAAGTAGAATTGACTGTGTGTATAGAAGACAAGCATTTCTAGTAATGTATGGCATGAAATATCAGTGATAGCACATAGCATTGCAGTATTCATTGAATTCCATAATTACCTGACACCTGCATCAAATGTTCTTTTTGTCAAGGAGGGTTTGTATCACATGAAATAAATAGCAAAACCTCCTTCTGAATTTTACTAAGAGTTGATGTGTCACATGTAACAGATCAGTATTTGACTTTTAAAACTAAAATCTTATCAAATACTTTAAATGTATTCAGTTTCATAAAATTGAAATGTCTAAATCACAGTGAAATTTAAAAAAAAAGTTACAAAAACTAAAATTACTAAAATACTTATTAAATTTTAAGTTTAACCCCTTCCTGACCTATGACGTAGGAGGATGTCATGGGCCGGTAAGGGGTGTTTGATGTGAGCTCCAGCGCGGAGCTCACATCAAAGCCCCGACATCTCAGCTGATCTCATCAGCTGAGATGTCAGGGTAACAGCGCCGATCGGATCCGGGATCCGATCAGCGCTGTTAACCCCTTGGATCCCGCTGTCAATCACTGACAGCAGGATCCAAGGCGGCTGCGGCGGGGAACGCGCTGATCCCCGCCTGCTCCGGAGATCCCGCAATAGTATCGCGGGATCTCCGGCACTCACGTGACAGCCCGGGGTCTTGGCTAGGCAGTTTCCTGTTGTGGTTGGCAGCGATTCTGGGAGATACAGATGAGCTGCAGCAGGGAGGGGGCGGACTCGTTACTGTGCGAGTAATTTCAGCGATTACTTGCAGAGTAACGAGTCGGGCGAATCCCTTACTACTCGGCGAGTACCGAGTAGTAATGAGTAGATTCGCCCATCCCTAGTTATGGCTCTTGGAAGCAGTGGAGCAAAAAAACGAAAATGAAAAACGAAAAATTTCCGGGTCATGAAGGAGTTAAACTGGACTGATATTTTTTATGTTTATACTTATCACAAAGGGTCTGAAAAGATTTCTCTACTATACTAGGGCTTCTAAATTAATGGAGTCTTCAATACTTGTATGCCAAATACTTGTCAAGTCCTATCCTTTGTTTTTCTATTTCAAATAATTTCTGTTGGGAAGGAAATCCTGAAAAGATGATCTGTTGGCAGCCCTCGAGGACTGGAGTTGGGTAGCGATGGTTTAGGTCATGGGACTATAAGGATAGGTCACACTTGACACTATTACTCTTCTTTTGGCAATATGGTCCTACACAGCCATTAAGTATGTTTTGGTTCATTGTCCAAATGAAAAACAAATGATGGGTAAAAGAATGAAATAGATGATTTATAATCATGCACATTAGCCTTACCTTAATTTCTGCCCTCAAGGGCACTAACAGAGCACCCTCCACACCACTTTCCAAAAACATCTTGAGAAGAACAAAACATATGTTTAGATGCTTTGTTAACCTTCTTTTTGTTTAAAGAAAATGTTGCAAACACAATACTTATGTTTGGATTACATATTTTGGACAAACATAGAGGACATAATTCCATGTCTTTTATTTCTTAGACCAGACAATACAATGGCCAATATCTAAGTTGAATGAATATGATGATTGTTATGTCTGTAAACATTTTGCTTCAGGCTGTGTAAATAGGCCTTACAACTTATTGTGTAGACGATCACTGCTCATTATGAGCAGAAATCTACCCATGTAAGCAAACCTTAAGGGCCGCTTTCCACACACCAACTTCTGTGACCAACTTTTGAACAGATCTCTGGTTGCAGTGAAATCATGGACACATTGTTCCATTTTGTGGCTGTGTACAAATGGAACAATGTGTCCATGATTTCACTGCAACCAGAGATCTGTTTAGAAGTTGGTCACAGAAGTTGGTGTGTGTAAAGCGACCCTTACTTTATGCAAATATATAAGCTACAAAGCATGTATTAAGATATACTTTGTGCACTGCTCCACAATTCATGCAGCTTGGTACAATCCTCTGCACAGTTGCAGGATAGAAGCAATTACAAAAAAGGTCATCCTTCCTCACAAAACTTTTGTGCACATGAAAAATGCTAAATAATGCAACATTTTGGTCACCCAGGACCTCTACAAGCCATAAAAAGATGTACACAGACCCAATACAAAAGCAAGGTGCTTTTTATAGTAGGTTGGTTGCAAGTCATACCCTTGGTCCCTCCTCCAGATCCAGCCTCTATGCACCTAGTGATATTAAACAAAGTGTAGATTAATAAAAAAAACTCATATAAAATATATTGTCTAGCAGAAGAGAGGGAAAAGAAGAGAGCTCACCGATCTAAATGTAGGTGTATGGTCAGATCATAGGTAGATGTACGTTGCACTCACCTTTGTCAGATCTTGTTCACTCGCTTATAGGTCACTTAGGACCACAAGATATCCAAAGATGGTTCTCCTTTTTGAGCAATATGCTGCAGATTTCTGGTGGCTATTATTTAACTCAGTCAGAGTTACCATAGGGAGAATATCCAAATAAAATATCTTCCAGGCAATTTGTGCTCCCAAATAACTTGTAGATACAAGTTATAGTGTTATCCTTTATGACTCTTTATTATTTTTCCAAAAACATGTACATACAACCCATTTCGATAATTAAAATGTCTTCCTCAGGTAGAACATGAAAGTGAAAAAATGAACATAAAAATAAGAAATTAATAGAAAAGAACAATTAAAAAAATGAATACCGGTAATTAAAAAAAAGATACAGAGCAAAAGAAAAGATTCACAGCCATGTAGTGCATTAGAAAAAAATGTTAAAATGCTTACACTACCCGACCCCATTGTTATTCAGCCTATGATTAAAAATAAGAACAAAGTAGCTTTGATAAATGGCAGGACATTACATTCGATATTAAGGCCATTAGGACTTATGGTATTTAGTTTTTAAATCCACCTAATTTCTTGTCTCTTTAGGCACATAATACATACTCCACCTAATTGCAGGTACCGTATATGATCAATGATTTGAAACCTCAACTGACTAATATTGCGTCTTTTCTCAAGAAAGTGTCATAGAATGGGTAGGTCTATTTTCTTAGTACGACTATTAGATTTATATTTTCTAATTCTATTAGTTACTATTTGAATAATTTCATCTACATATTGAACATCACAAGGGCAGATAATTAGATAGATGGAAAAATCAGTAGTACAAATAAAGGAATCCTTAACAAAAAATATCTTCACAGTTTGAGAATGTCTGAAAAAATTACCTTCAGTAACATTGCTACAATTGCATCCTGACAAGCAAAGGATAATGCCTTTTTTCAGTTGTGAATAGAAAGCATTGGGAGGGATTTCTTGTACCTAGATCTGCCCTCACCAGCTCTTCACATAAGGATTTAACTCTGCGGAAAGCCATGGTAGGTAGTGGAAATATTTCTTGTCCTGGATGGGAATCACTTACAGTGGGCCAATATTTCCAAAGGATCTGACCAATTCATTGACTATATGGGCAGTACGTAGATACAAATAGCACTCATTTGTTTTTTCATCTCTCCGTATTAGATGTATTAGTAACTCTGGAAATAGACTGTTCCAATTAATCACTCTTCCCCAGTGCAAATAATAAAATGTCATCTATATATCATAGCCAGACCCACCAAAAGAGTGAAAGTACTGACTGCAATACACAAAAGTCTCCTCAAATTCTGCCATGAACATGTCAGCATAAGAGATAGCCACAGTACACTGTCTTTGTCCATAAAATTCATCTTGGAAGAGAAAAAAATTTCTATATAACACAATCTTGAGGAAAGAGTATTAAGCCATGCTTTGACATTGTAGAATATATAAGATTTGTGTGTATATCCTCCAATCAGCTCTCATGAGCTATAGATGTATACAGGCTACACACATCAAAGAAGACTATGAAGCTCCCACTTGAATATTCCGAGCATTTATCTTAGTTAGAATGTCCTCCGTGTCTCTAACATATATAATGTCCATTACAAATTCACATAGAATGTTGTCAAGAAAATAGGTATGGGTTTGAAAATAGACTCTGTG
This sequence comes from Allobates femoralis, assembly GCA_033576535.1. Lineage (NCBI taxonomy): Eukaryota > Metazoa > Chordata > Amphibia > Anura > Aromobatidae > Allobates > Allobates femoralis. The sequence goes on along the minus strand of JARQOC010000002.1, from coordinate 279,918,717 downwards.
TAACAATGAGCCTGCCTGGAGGATTGTCAAACCCCTAGTAAATCTTTGAATTTCTTCAAGTACCACCCAATTGAGGACTGTATTAGATGTTCCAATCGGAAAGTTGTCCCCTGACCTCACTGACATATTTTTTTTTATCCAGTACCACCAAGTTCCCCCCCACCCCCACATACTTATACACACTGGTCAGCAGGTTTGAGAACAATACTGGTGTCACACCACTAAGTTCCCTAAGGGCCATCTGTTAATTTTTATTGATACTATGGTGAATGTGAGGAATAGGGTCTCTTAATAACTTTGACACTTCTTTACTGTTGAGGGAGATATATGATGACACTTTTTTTCTGCAGTTGGTGCTGGTTTTTTACCCTTTACCTTCAATCAATGATCCTTACTTTTATACTGTAATTTGGACAAACCATTGCATAATTATCAGTAGTTACTATAGCTCTCTAATTAAAAATCTTACTAAAAATGATGTTTCCACCTCAGATTGCAAAAAAATTCATTAAGTCGACCTCCAGCTGGTAGGTGTCAGTAAGTGCAGTAGGGCAGAAAAATATTATTACCAAGCAGGGAATGTTCATCCCTATGAAACACAAGGTAAATAAGTGGCTCAAAAATTGATATAGGATGAATGGATTGGGGTTTCTTGTGAACTGAGCCAGCTTCTGTGTTGGCTACAGGGTCTACACTAAGTATGGGTAGCACCTCAATAAGGAGGGTGCAGCTGTGCTGGGGGAAAAATGGCTAGAAAGATGGAGGAGTGTTTAAACTAGGGACTAGGTGGGAGAGTATTAACTGTAAAAGGAAATGAAGATAGTATAGATCGTGACTTGGACATCCACGGGATGGCGAACATGAGCATCCACAGAAAGTGATCATTTCTCCTGTTCACAGATGTGCACAGGATAAACAATCACACACTGTACTGCTGATGCACCCAAAGGGACAGTGTAACATAAGGAAAAAAATAATAAATAATAATTTTTAAAATATAAAAAAATGAAAGTTAAAATCACCCCCCTTTTGCCCTTTGAAAATAAAACTTAAACAAATATAAAACACATATTGGGTATTGCTACATACAGCAATGCCTGATTTATCAAGATATGAAATCAAATAATCAGATTTATAAATTGTGTAATGTAAAAAAGTCCAAGCCAAAATTACAATTTTTGGGTAGAAAAACTGCAGGCTGGCTAAGTGCAGTTGTCGATGGCCGCAAACAGTTCATGTTCTCAGTATTTCCCTTGCATTGCACAAGGTGCTAGAATCATCCATCACCTCTGCAGGTGATGAAATTATCACCAGTACAATGCAAAGGAAATCCAGAAAACTTGTGCTGATTTTTTACCTTGAGTACTGTAGTAGGCCACCCCTGCCCTTGAGGTGTCTGTGGAAGTAGCCAGGGGGCTGGAGGAATCCTTGAGCTCTTTCACCACAACTGTGGCTTTCCCTGGACCTCTTAGACCCTGTGCCCATGCTGCGTTATTTGAATTTTTTTAACCACATAGACAATCTGCATCAAAATCTGCATGTCTATCCTGAGGCCAGCAAACTGTAGACAGTTAAAAAGTGCTGTGTCCATGCAGTTTTTTGTATACTTGCACATGTGGTTCAGATTTCTTTTTTCTGTATCAAAATCTGCCAGAAAAAAAAAACACATTGGCACAGCACTTCAGAACTCTCATAAACTTGGCTGGCTTCATGATAGTCCTGCAGATTCTCAAAATCTACTTTTTAAAAAATCCATCAAACAACATGTTGGGACCACAGTGGGATTCAGTGCGGCATGATGCTGGGTGTATAACCTGGCATAAAATAAATAATGGAAAAAAACGTTTTGGGCACCACCCTATTTTTAATTGACAACTAATTTTAGGCCTGTTTCACACAACCGTGCAAACATGCACGTGTATGAGAGTCTGTTTTTGGGGGACCGTTTGTCCATGTATACAATACCTGGCAAAAATTATGGAATCACTGGGCTCAGGGGAAGTCCATTCAGTTATTTAATGCTGTACAAAAAAAGCAGATCACAGACGTGGCACAAAACTAAAGTCATTTCAAATGTCAACTTTCTGGCTTTAAGAAGCATGAAAAGAAATCAAGATAAAAAATAGGGTAGCCAGTAAGTGTAATTTTTTCAGACCAAGCAAAGGGAAAAAATTATGGAATTACTCAATTATGAAGAAAAAATAATAGAATTATGGCAAACAAATTATATTTTGTTGCACCACCTCTGGCTTTAATAACAGCTTGCAGTCTCTGAGGCATGGACTTAATGAGTGACAACAGTACTCTTCATCAATCTGGCTCCAACTTTCTCTGATTGCTGTTGCCAGACCTGCTTTGCACGTTGGAGCCTTGTCATGGACCATTTTCTTCAACTTCCACCAAAGATTTTCAATTGGATCAAGATCCGGACTATTTTTAGGCCATAACATTGACCTTCAGTGTCTTCTTTCAAGAAGGATGTATTATCATCTTGAAAAATTATTTCATCATCCATAAACATCTTTTCGATTGATGGGATAAGAAAACTGTCTAAAATATCAATGTAAACTTGGGCATTTATTGAAGATGTAATGACAGCATCTCCCCAGTGCTTTTACCTGACATGCAGCCCCATATCATCAATGACTGTGGAAATTTGCATGTTCTTTTTATGCAGTCATCTTCTAAATCTCATTGGAAGAACACCAAACAAAAGTTCCAGCATCCTCAGTCCACTATCGCTTTTCCTTAGCCCATTGTAACCTTGTTTTTTTCTGTTTAGGTATTAATGATGGCTTTTGTTTAGCTTTTCTGTATGTAAATCCCATTTCCTTTAGGCGGTTTCTTACAGTTCGGTCACAGACATTGCTCCAGTTTCCTCCTATTCGTTCCTCATTTGTCTTGTTGTGCATTTCCTGTTTTGGAGACATATTGCTTTAAGTTTCCTGTCTTGACGCTTTGATGTCTTCCTTTGTCTACCAGTATGTTTCCCTTTAACAACCTTCCCATGTTGAATTGATTGATTTTAGACACAACTGACTGTGAACAACCAACATCTTTTACAACATTGCATGTTGATTTACCCTCTTTTAAGAGTTTCATAATCTCTCTTTTGTTTCAATTGACATACCTCGTGTTGGAGCCATGATTCATGTCAGTCTACTTGGTGCAACAGCTCTCCAAGGTATGATCACTCCTTTTTAGATGCAGATCTATTTTGATGCAGGTGTTAGTTTTGGGAACTAACATTTACAGGGTGATTCCATAGTTTTTTTCCTCATAATTGAGTGATTACATAATTTTTCCCTTTGCTTGGTCTGAAAAAAACTACACTTACTCGCTACCACATTTTTTTTACCTTGATTTCTTTTAGTGTTTAGTAAAGTCATAAAGTTGCCATTTGAAATGACTTTAGTTTTGTGCCATGTCTGTGATCTGCTTTATTTCTACAACATTAAACAACTGAATGGACATGCCAGGTGATTCCATAATTTTTGCCAGGGGTTGTAGTATGAACAGCATGTCATTGTCAACTCACCTGTCTCCAGCACTGCCTGTCCCTCTAACTTCCAGGGACGCTGCAGTTCACAGTTCAGTGAAAATTTATGAGCTTCATGAGCGGCCCTGAAAGCGAGAGGAACAGGAGCTGCAGTCAGGTAAATATAAAATTTGTTATTTTTATACTTACACATTTTTGCTACAATCTGTGCAGCTGGATGTTACAAGGATGATATCCGTGTGCAGGCCTTTTTTTGCACGGCCCCATTAACCTGAATAGGTCCGTGCTGCCAGCCAAAAACGGACATGTCTCCATGTGAAACACACGGGCATGTGTCTGCTCCACACGGAGACACGTGTGCTCCTCATGGAGACACAGTCTGTACAGAATCACAGATATATATATGTGATTATGCTGCCTACTTTTACCTTGGCTGGCAATTAAAAACAGTGCAAAGCCCTATGCAATTTTTTTCCCATTGTTTTTTTGGGGGACACACTATGATGGCAGGTTAGCTGCCATACATTAATATGTATAACAAGTGTGGTGATCTCCTTAGTATTGACCGGTGTTAATTTAATCACATGCATTGGTGATTATTTCAAACCCTGTGCAATTCTAAGAAAAATCTGAAAACGTGACCTGTTGGCGGCCCTTGAGACCTGGAGTTCCCCACCCCTGGTGTATGACGACTAAGCATAGACTGATTGTTGAAATACAGTCTGATGGTAACAGACAATCACAGATGCTCTCACAGGGCATGAGCATCTGTCATCGGCTGTTGCTGGACAGTGAAGTGAATATGCATGAAGCTTCATGAGCAGGACCAGAACTAAGTGAGATGGAGAGCAAGCAAGCAGTAGGAAGAGTGGTAAGATGATCTGTGTGTGTCTGTGTGTTTGTCAGCTTTTGGACACCTTTGAAGATATTTTCTATGTGTTTCATATTACCTGCAATTGATTTAAATGGCGTTTGGAAAATTTGTTGAATGTTTCTTGACTTATTCGACAAATACTCCAGATTCGGCGAACAAATTCGAATTCGAACATCGTGATGTTTGCTCATCTCTAGTTGATACCTTTTCATTTCTTCTTGTACTTTAGAAATCCTGGTTATATTCTAATATTATACTACTTCTTGTAATGCATTCACTTTGACTATTTAATAAATCTTTCAATTTTTTCACTAAGAAAAAAAGACCAGTGATTTGATTTTTGGCTTTACATATTTTGGGCACAATGTAAAACTCTATTGTTTCTGTTGTATAAATATATCTATTGAGAGTTTGCCCCTTACATATCCATTAGATAAGGGTGTCCAATTATATCCTGTCTAATGGTCCTAATTAGTCTAAGATCGCAGTATGATTCTTCTCACGTTTATCCTGCATTCTATGCTCATATCAGTGATTACGTGCAAATCTCTAAAAAAACATGATTGGGTCATTCCATGTCAAGTGATCCAAAAATGAATATTTTTTTTCCCTGACGTCCTCAGATTTTTTAAATTTTTTTTCTATATGAAGAACAACTTTATCTAATTACAAAAAAAAAGTTTTGAATTTTTTTTCTTTATCAGTTAATTTTTTACAGATTTTTCAAGTTTTAAAAAAGTGCGAATTTTGGCCTGGTATGGCTTTACATTTTCTATCATATCTCGGGCTAGAAATAAGATAGAGAAACAGAATAAACACCAATCTACTCAGAACTGTCCAGGATTTCATCAGATATGTCACAAGAGGATCTTTGTTAATATTTTACCCATGTGATCGCAAGCGCAAAACTTTAAAACGCATTTCCGAAAAATTGGCGCGCTTTAAATATTTCAAAAACTGCCCATGTGTCTGCTATGCTCTTAGCCACATCTGTACCAAATTTCAAGTTGGGATCGCAATGGGATCATATTTTAACATATTTTACTAGTAATAGCGTCAATGGGTCATTCCATATCAAGTGATCTAAATATGAATATTTTTTTTTACCTGACGTCTTTAGATTTTTTTTTTTTTTCCTTTATGAAGTACTACTTTAGTTAATTACAAATTAAAAGTTTAGAATTTTTTTCTTCATCAGTTAATTTTTTACAGATTTTTAAAGTTTAAAAAAAGGGTGAATTTTGCCTGGTATGACTTTACATTTTTTTTATCTCAGGCTAGAAATAAGATAATGAAGTGGGAGAGGCATCATTTTACTCACAACGGTAACAGCTTTCATTTGAGATGTTACAAGACTATGTTTCTTTATATCAAATTCAAACTATTGACGGGCAATTGTGAAAAAATGACTGATTGTGTTCTTGGTGATTTTTGAATTGACACTATAATAGTTAAATATTTTGCACTTAGGTCCAATGAATGCGTCCATGGGGTCAAGCTGGGACAGAGTCATCACAAATTAGCCTTATTTGCAGATGACATGCTACTTTACATCTCCCAGCCCCTGGTCTCCATCCCTTCGGTCTTAATGGAGTTTGAACGGTTCGGACAATTGAGCAACTTTAAAGTGAATTGCTCCAAAACCGAGGCACTCAATATTTCTTTGCCTGGAGAATTGGTTTCTCATCTATCTAAACAGTTCCCATTTAAATGGAAAGTAGAAGCCATTAAGTACTTGGGAGTCCTTATACCAAAAGATCTTAAACAAATATTCAATTTAAATTATCAACCCCTTTAAAGCTATCCTGGTTCGGGAGAATAAACGTAGTCAAGATGGATGTCTTGCCCCGACTCTTATATACTTTTCAGACAGTTCCTGTTCTATTGGATAGAGGCTTCCTCTCCAAAATGCAATCTATGATCCTTAGATTTGTCTGGGGGGGCAAGAGGTCCAGATTGCAAATGAATATCCTATCCTTGCGCAAGACCAGAGGAGGGGTTGGACTACCCAACATACGAGCGTACTTTGTGGCTTCCTCTCTTGTTAGAGCTCTAGATTGGCATTATCATGCGTCCTCCAAGAAATGGGTAGGGGTGGAGCAAGAGGGTTTGGGGATTCCGCTGAAACACCTGCTTTGGATTTCCCCTAAAGACTCCACAGACCTAGTACCTTTGACAGACATGACCAGAAACACCTTGAAGGTATGGCACCTAGTGACGAAAACCCTCCGCTTAAATGACAGACTTAGCCCTTTGACTCCCCTTTTTTCCAACCCATCTTTCCCACCCAGATTTGACAGGCAGAGATTTTTATGTTGGCGGATTGTGGATGACACCCGAGTAGGACAGACTCTGTCCAGTAGTGGTTTGCTTCCGATGGCAGAGCTACAACTCAAAGAACCTACGAGACCTCTTAAGTGATTCGAATTTCTCCAATACAGAGCATACTTATATTCAGCTGACCACTCTTGCAGGGTAAGATTGACGCCCAACGTATTGGAGAGGTTATTCCAACTGGAGGCTCCACCGAGGCGCAAAATATCAGTTCTATACCAGGCCTTAGGGTCCATGAGAGAGCAGGGCACCCTTTACTTCCAACGTGCTTGGGAGAGGGAATTGGGGTGTAGCATTTCAGAAGCTAATTGGCAGAAATGCTTTATATTTACTCACTCACTAGCTAGCGCTTGTTCTGCACAAGAAAGAAGCTATAAGCTGCTCACTAGATGGTACTTGTGCCCGACGACACTCCGGAACATGTTCCCTGGAACCCCTGATACCTGCTGGCGCTGTGGGGAAGAGAAGGGTACAATGATACACATTTGGTGGAGTTGTGGGGAAATCCGGCGGTTCTGGTCTGAGGTTTTCAATGCATATGCCCGGATAACAGGTAAACAAGCCGAATGCTGCCCAGAATCGGCAATGTTATCCATTTTTCCAGGTCCTATTGGGCTACAGAAGAGGGATATTCTCCGCTTTTGCATCTCGGCTGCTCGTGCTGTGATCCCGAGGTTCTGGAAATCAAGCCGGGCTCCATCTCTACTTGATTGGTTCAAAGAATTGATGGACATATATCGAATGGAGGAGCTCGTAGCTGATGCGTCGGGATCTTGGAACAAATTCTTAGGGATTTGGGTTGAATGGATTATTTTTCACGACTCTGCAGAATGTAGGAGTATCTTTTCCAGCACAGATAATATGGCTTGACCTCTGGCTGATGGGGAACCAGTGGGATGAGTACCCTTTCTCCTTCCCATACCTCACCCGTCCCCCCCCCTCCTTTTTTTCTTTTTTTCTTACGTGGCTTTTCTTTCCCAGTATAACTTTTTCTAATGGTTTTTGTTTCTCTTCTCTCTCTCTTCTTTTCTATCTCTCTTTTCTTCCCATCTGATACATTCAGTCTAGGTATTTCCTTTCTACACCTATACCTTCAGAATTCTAGTGAACATTAGACAGGTATCGGAAACTCTGAGCTGTGAGTAGATCATTAATATTTCGGCCTTCCTTTCCGGTACACCAGTCGATAGACTATTCCAACTAGGCCTCAACGAGTAATGACCCACTTACGTAGTCAACCTGTTAGAAGGGGCCAAGTGATAAAAATCATTCTGCTGGAGCTGCTTGTTCCCTTGACATCAGAACATCTCAAAACCCTGAGAAAGGTTGTACTTGAGTGTTTGGAATTATATTTAGATTGTAGTATATATTGCACCAGAGATAAGCGCAAAAGTAAATTTGCAGCTTAACTTAAAGTTACTAATAACTTTGTGAATTCTCTTTTTGTATATTTTATATGTCTCAAGATTTTGTTAAAAGATTGAATGTATGTCTTTCATATGTTTTTTCAAAATTTAATAAAAATGAGATTAACCATAGTTAAATATTTTAAAATATGATCCCATCACGATCCCAACTTGAAATTTGGTACAGATGTGGCTAAGAGCATAAAAGACACATGGGCAGTTTTGGAAAATTTTTATTAAAACGTTTTTTCGGAAATGCGTTTCAAAATGTTGCGTTTGCATTCGCATGGGTAAAAAATTAAAATTAACAAATATACTCTTGTGACATATCTGGTAAAAGCCTGGACAGTTCTGAGTAGAATGGTGTTTATTTTGTTTCTCTATCTTATTTCTAGCCGAGATAAAAAAATGTAAAGTCATACCAGGCCAAAATTCACCCTTTTTTTAAACTTTAAAAATCTGTAAAAAATTAACTGATGAAGAAAAAAATTCCAAACTTTTAATTTGTAATTAACTAAAGTAGTATTTCATAAAGAAAAAAAAAAAAAAAAAAAATCTAAAGACGTCAGGTAAAAAAAAATATTCATATTTAGATCACTTGATATGGAATGACCCATTGACGCTATTAATAGTAAAATATGTTAAAATATGATCCCATTGCGATCCCAACTTGAAATTTGGTACAGATGTGGCTAAGAGCAAAGCAGACACATGGGCAGTTTTTGAAATATTTAAAGCGCGCCGATTTTTCGGAAATACGTTTTAAAGTTTTGCGCTTGCAATCACATGGGTAAAATATTAACAAAGATCCTCTTTTGACATATCTGATGAAAGCCTGTATAGTTCTGAGTAGATTGGTGTTTATTTTGTCTCTCTATCTTATTCCTAGCCTGAGTTATGAGGAGAAACGTAAAGGCAGGCAACAGCGAAATTCACACTTTTTCCGAACTTTGAAAATCATTTTTAAAAAAAAATAAATTTTTTAAAAAAATTTTCTCTTCACATTTTGCATTGTCTGACATGCTATTATCAAATAACAAAATCTCAAAAGAATTAAAAATATAGAGGTAATAATCATTGGTTCACTAGACATGGAATGACCCGATTCAGACAAAATTCCTCGCAATAGCAAATTCACTGACTGTAATGAGACAGAGAGAGTCACTTTGAACTCCCATCTGACTTGTGATCAGGCATTGTCCATCTTTTTATACGTATTTTTATGCATGCACCAAAGTGCAGTCAACCTCAGTTTTTGCACTTTATAAAAACATGGACACCGTTGAACAGATGGCAAAAAGCGTTCAGAGTAACTCTGTTGCCTCATTAGTGAGTGGTTCTATCGTGGGTTTCACCTGAATAACGTAATTCTGAGATATAGCTGGAAACCTGAATGTAAGTGCTCAGTAAAAAGCAGAGGATAAATGTGAAGTAATCCAAATTGTTCTGTTCCCTAATTTTCTACTAATAGCATTCAACTTACGAAAAAGATAGCCATGAGAAACATCCATTGCACTTAGCAGGAGGCTGCTAGCTCCACTGAGAGGCAACACAGGTGCTTTAATACCAGTGGTTTTCTGTTGAAACAGACATATGGTTAGGACTCGTAAGTGTGAGGGCCCTTGATGGTGGGTAACGAACTTACGTATTTTGGCCAAAATATCCACTAACACCTCACATCATCATCTTTAGTGTTTTTGCACTTTTTATCTTTTGCAGTGTGTGGCTGAGCCCTCTGGGGGTCATCTGTCATTTGTGTGATGCATGTGCATGGTGCGGGGCAGCCCACCTAATCTAATAAGGGGTGACCAATAGGCTGCATATTGACACTATGCTTTACATGTGCGTGTGTGACTGATGCCCTATGGTAACCTTGTGTCTATAAATACCACTAAGCACCTCCCCAACCCAGGAGTCAGGCCAAATCAATCAAATAATCATTTTATTAGTTCATAATAACAACCACGGTAAAAAAGTGGAGACATATAAAATATACAGAACAGGAAATAACCCACTTGGTACAAATAATCCTTTATAAAGAGAGTCTACGTCCTATTTAACATGCACAATGCATAGGGCTAAACAATTCATCATCATATGCCCCATAGTGGACATCTCAAAAGTAACCATACACTGGCCAGTGCCAAATAGCCCAAGGGGTTAAGATGTTATTACCTGCCTGTATAGCCCCCCTTGCATTTTGCAAAATGCAATTTCAGCACTGCTACATCGCTCTGCATAGACACACGCATATCCAGAGCGAGAGCAGGCTGAGAACTGACTGTGACAGTCAGGGTTCACGCGAGGTCATAGCTCGGGCTATGACTGCGGGTGAACCCTGCCGTCACAGCCTGAAATTGCCGAGCGCTGGGCAGTGCAGTGAATAATCCAAAAGTCATTAACTTCCAATATTATTCACTGCTCTGGCCGGCGCTCGGCAATTTCCGCCGATGTCGGCAGTATTCTGGCTGTGGCGGCAGGGTTCACTCACGGTCATAGTCCGAGCTATGACCTGGGGTGAACCTTGACTGTCACAGTCAGTGCTCAGCCTTTTCTCGCTCTGAATAGATTGCTTCCCTTTTGGACTACGTCGGACTGAAGATTATTTTTTTAATAAAGATGGAGTCTCTAAGTGTTTTTTGTTTTATTTCTAAAACAATATTTTTTCTCTGTGTTGTTTTTTTAACACTTTACTAGAAATTCATGGCAGCCATGTCTAATATTGGCGTGACCCCATGAATTTCGGGCTTATGGCCAGCTGATAATACAAAGCTGGCCCTAACCCCTTTATTACCTTAGTGAGCCACCGCATCAGGGCCCTGGATGAGTTGGGCACAGCATCAGAAAATGGTGCTTCTATGAAGGCGCCATTTTCTGGGTCGGCTGCAGACTGCAATTCGCAGTGGGGGGAGGCCTAGAATGCTTGGGCTGCCGTGCGCTGCGATTTCCAGCCCCCAGCTACCTAGTTGTACCTGTCTGGACACAAAAATAGCGCAAAGCCCCATGTCAATTTTTTTTTCATTATTTCATGAAATTCATGAAATTATTAAAAAAAAGGGCTTCCCTCTGTTTTGGATTCCAACCTGGTACAAATAGGCAGCTGGGGGTTGGGGGCAACCCGTTCCTGCCTGCTGTACCTGGCTGGCATACAAAAATATGGCGAAGCCCACGTTAAATTATTTTTGAAAAATTCATTAAAAATAAAAAAAAAAACACATTTATGGACAACATCTTTTTTTTTTTTTTTTTTTTATTTTATTTTCACATTTTTTTTCCACATAATTTAACAACATAACAACCAAACAATAGAAACCAGACCACATGTAACAATAATAACAGTAAAGGAGAAGGGAAGAAGAGAAAAAAAAAAAAAACACACAGAAGGGGGAGCAGGAAAGAGGATCATACAATCAGTGTTGCACCAATCACTTCCAGGAATAGTGCAACTTCTTACAAATAAATTAGTATTATAATATAGTACATCAAAACTAGCTTGTTTGCATCGTAATCAAATCAAATCATCCTCATAACGACATCACAGTGTCCATACCCTTTTCTAGGCTATATAATATTTACTAACTACCCAAGGCTGCCACAACATTGTTAACTTTCTTTTCCTAGAGTTAGATTGAACCAACATTTATTCATATTTACAGTGTAAATTTACTCTTTCTATTATCTCTTTTATATTTGGAGGAGGAATTTCTTTCCATTTCGTTGCCAACAATATAAGGGTTGCTATCAATATATGCGAAACTAACCCTCTTATTTGACTTGGAATATTTTTCAAACCAATATGAAGAATCGCCATACAAGGATTAATTAGTACCGCAACTCCCGTAATTTCCAAGATCACCTGCACTATTACTACCCAAAGAGAGGCAAGAGCCGGACATGCAAACCAAACATGTTTCTGAGAGCTTACCTGTCCGCAACCTCGCCAACATAAGCATGAGAGGTGCTGACTAAACTTAGCAATTCTATTTGGGCACCAATACCATCTCATTTGCGTTTTCGTCAATTGTTCCATGTGATTTATACATGAAGACACTCTTTTGATCTCCTTTATACTATTCCCCCAGGCTTCTAAATCTATTGATTCTCCCAGCTCCTGTTTCCATTTCTCCATGTAAGGGGCTTTAATTCTTTCAACTGGGACTATTAAAGACTTATAAAACGCTGAATTTCCCCTTGTGTTTAGATCCGAGGCCATAAAGCATTTATTTATTCTCCCCTCCCCAGAATCAGTACGTCCTAGATGTGGAATATTATCAAATAAGTGTCTAATTTGTAGGTATTGGTAGAAGTGTCTACGTATCCCAGTATATTTATTGGATAGTTGATCAAACGGGAGGAGCCCCGTTTTTCCCTCCATCTCTCCCAAAGTTTGGATTCCCGCATCCCACCATAATTGAAGGTTTAAATATGGGATATGGGGCTCAATAGCATATACCGATATTGACGCTCGAGGTATCCTAAGAAGGGACTGAACTATTGTCCTCCATAGCCTCACTGCCGCTTGCATTGTTGGCAATAAGGGGGACTAAGTACTTGTCTGAATTACCTCTGATTCCAATGCTAATCTAGTGGCACCTCGTCTTGAATAGAATTTTTCAATCTGTAACCATTTCTGATCACCAGTCATCTGCCACCATTCTTGTAAACCAACCAAGACCGAGGCCTTATGATACAACATTAAGTCTGGAAACCCCATCCCGCCTACCTCTAAAGGAAGGATATAGTATTGTTTTAGCTATACGCGGTTTTTTATGAGCTCAGATGTACTTACTAGCTAGGCGTTGCAAACTATAAATACATTTTTTTGGGTTATCCAGAGGAAGAGTCCTGAAATAATACAAAATTTTAGGGAGGGCCATCATTTTAAAAATATTTATGCGAGCTATCCAAGATGATTTAATTTGGTGCATCCCCTCTAATAATACTTTAATTTTTGTATGAAGATTTGTAAAGTTGACTTTAATTATCCGGTCTGACGTAGCCAGAGTTATACCCAGGTATGGAATTCCTTCATCCCTCCACTGGAAAGGAAAAAGCTGCTTTAAATGTTCCTGGGAAGTTAATGGTACCGCTATAGGTAGAATCACTGATTTGTTCTTATTTAATCTGTAATATGATATTCTACTAAATTCCCCTAATTCAGATAAAACTGCGGAGAGGGACTGCTCAATATTCACACAAGAAATAATAACATCTTATATGCATCTTTATTAATCCCTCCACTTGAGTAAACTCTGGCGCCGACATTGCTGGAAAAATGCTCGGGTTCCCCATATATTAACATTGGGCTGGGTGCTCAGGCCGAGCACCCGAGCATCCCGATATGCTCGACCCGAGCCTCGAGCACCCGAGCATTTTAGTGCTCGCTCATCACTAGTTACGAGCTTACGTATTTTGGCCTTACATCATCATCTTTACTGTTTTTTGCCCTTTTTTTATCTCATGCAGTGCGTGGGTGAGCCCCCTGGGGGCGTCTGTCATTTGTGTGATACATGTACATGGTGCGGGGCAGCCAGACTAATCTAATAGTAAGGGCATGACCAATAGGCTGCATACTGACACTATGCGTTACACGTGCGTGTGTGACTGACACCCTATGGTAACCTTGTGTCTATAAATACCACCAATCACCTCCCCATAGCATGGCTGGTAGCAGGTGACACAACTGCCCCCAATGCTTGGTTGGTTGCAGGAGACTGTGCACCAGTATTAAGACACCTGTGTTGCTTCTCAGAGGAGCTAGCAGCCTCCTGCTAAGTTCAATGGATGTTTTTCATGGCTATCTTTTTAGTGAGTTTTTTTCAGAATTTTTTGTCCTCTAGTGGTTTTCTACTAATAACATTCAACTCAAATCACAAAAATCAAGTCCCTACCAAGTTCTGTCATCTGTTAATGGAAATATAGGGGGTTTCCACATTACTTGTAGCACAAAGGCTCTGGAAAAGTGCTATGGCTCATCACCCTAAAAAAGAAAACAAGCAAAACCTGCACTCCCCTACCATCTGAGCACCAAAATGTCTAAACCACAGTTAACCTTCACATGTTTGGCATTGTTGTAATGAGGAAGCTTGCTTAACTTACAGGGTGTGTTCCTCCAGCAGCACAAGCTGGGCACAGTGCTAGGCCAGGAATGGAGTTCAATCACCAGTAAAGAATACTGGACTATGTGACCATCTAAAGGAGAAGAGGGTGATCACAAAGTACACATACCTGGGAAGAGAACTGATGAGCTTTGCTAGCAACAGAAACTGACATTAATGCCAGGTTCACACACAAGCGTTGGCACTTGGTAGCGCAGCTCCGCTAAATACTTAGTTTTTCTCTGTGCAGCGGAGATCCATCATCCCCGCTGCTTCCGGGTGACGCGGCCACTGGTTACCTGATGTTGATCGTGGTAACCAGTTCACACATAAGGCTGCCTAGTGTCTATTTTCCCTGTCCACTCGGCTTAAGCGGATACTAGGCAGCCTTATGTGTGAACTGGTTACCTTGATCAACATCGGGTAACCAGGGGCCGTGTTGCCTGGAAGCGGTGGGCATGACGGATCTCTGCTGCACAGAGAAAAACTAAGTATTTAGCGGAGCTGTGCTACAAAGTGCCAATGCTGGTGTGTGAACCTGGCCTAACACTACCAAAGGAAAGAAACACATTTAATATGAGGTTTCAATACAGAAATGAGACACAGGTCCCATACCTGTCACAGACTCGTGACAATGGAACAATGTTATAAAATTCTATGAAGCACCTGAGGGTTGAAAGTGCTCATCACACTTCTAGATATGTTTTTGGGGGCCTAGTTTCAAAAATAGGGTAACTTGTGGGGGTTTGCACTATTTATGCACATCAGGGGCTTTCCAAATACAACATGGTGAAAGCTAAGGCTGGCTTCACACTACATTTTGTTCCTGTTCGTGGGGATCCTGTTTTTTGCAGGACCCCATGAACAGGAATGGACAGGTCCAGATTGGCAACTCCGGATGCCATTTCTGTGTCCGGGTCTGGGATGACAAAAAGAGCAGGGGGAAGCCGAGCCAGACATATGCTGTCGGTGCTCTTCACTTTCACTTTAGCAGTGTATCTATATACACTGCTAAAGTGAAATTAACTCAATGGATGGTTAAAAATAAAATAAATAATAAATTCTCACCTATCCGCCTAGTGTCCCACGATGAATTCATCTCCTACGCTTGAGGACCTGTGCATTAGCTGATCGGGAAGTGGTGGAGCAACCCGATCAGTTGATAGGTCACATGACCGCATCAGCACGGTTTAAAGATTTAAACCATGCTGGTGCAGTCATATGACCTATCAGCTGATCGGTTTGCCCCGCCTTTTCCAGGTCAGCTGATGCACAGATCCTTTTGCCTTCGAAGATGAATTCATCGTGGGACACTCAGCCGATAGGTGAGATTTTTTTTTTAACCATCCATTGACTTAATTTCACTTTAGCAGTGTATATAGATACACTGCTAAAGTGAAATTACACACATGTACCACAGGTACAGAGCAGTACTCTTGTTCTGAGTATGCTCTGTAACCTGGAATCGGATCCGGGAAACGTTTGTTTATTCCTAGATCCGGCTTCATAGGCCCCCATGTTAAGTGTCCCTGACCGGATTTGTTTCTGTCCGGTTTTGTCACTGGAGCCCAAAAATGCTGCAGACTTCATTTTTGGGACCAGTGAAAAACAGTACAGAAATGAATCCGGGACTGACTACACAAAACCGGATGGCCAAATATGGCCAATCTGGCACCAAAGGGATATATGGGAGGCAAAAATGATCCTGTTCTGTTTGTTTCAAAAACAAACAGAACAGGATCACAAAAAAACGTAGTGTGAAGCCAGCCTAAAGATTCCTGCCAATTTTCCTTTCAAAAAGTGAAATGGCGCTCTTTCCCTTCCGATCTCTGCCGTGCACCCAAACAGTGATTTTCCACCACATATGGGGCATCAGCATACTCAGGAAAATTTGCACAACAAATTGTATGCTGCAATTTCTTCTGTAAGGCTGGGGTCACACTTGGAAGTGCAATTGCGTTGGATGCGGTAAACGCAATTGCCTTCAGATACATTTTTTTTGCGCCGCTATTCTGATTGGCCGCCGCGTTCAGCAGTGACCAATCAGAATAGCGGTGCACGCTATGGTGCCATATTTGAAATACAATGTGCTCAGTGTATTTCAAATATGGCGCCATGGCACGCGCTGCTATTTGGATTGGCCGCTGCGTTCAGCAGGCACAATGCTAAAAATGTTTTTTTTTTAAACATAGTCTATCAAGACATTTATGTTTAAAACATAATTAAAATTTTAATATAATAGCCACTCCAGTTGGACAAATCTTGATTGATTGTCTGAATCGTGTTGAAAACCTGAACCACAAAGAATCATTCTGGATCTTTAGATTGGGAACCCTATACCCCAACGGATTAAATGATGTCATAGAGGGGAAAAAAATTATAAGAACAAAAACCTTAGTGTTAACATAAATATAAAACACTTTTGTATAGTATTTTTTTTTATAGTATTTTGTACATTTTTGTATGTAAAATGAGTTTTTTATAGAATTTTGTACACTTACTTTATATGCATTTTATACAGTTTTAATTGTTGTCAGTCATTAGAACATGAGTAGTATTGCTTTATATCACATTTTAAAGTAGGAATTTTACCAATTGAAATACTTTTTAAACAAAACTACTGATGTCAACTCACCCTGAAATGGGAGTTCCTGTCTTCAGCCCAGTTTTGGTCTCCACCCGAAGTGATGGATTTCTGCTTCCTATTTAGGAGCAGTCTGAATAACTGTTCATTTAGATACTTTACCTGAAAAGACAGTTGTATGTTGAAATGCGTTGTATGTTTGTCTTGGAGAAATAAAAACATGTACAGGAAATATCCACAGCCTGTATGATTGTAATTCTTGGGAGTGCATTTAGGCTGGGTCACACATAAGCCCTTGGTCCGTTTTTTGGCTTCATTTTTGGCATTTTTTTTTTCTAAGTCCAAAAACTGACAGAAAAACGGATTAGATGTAATAAACACCTGTCCATTTTCTTCTGGACCTAAAAACATTGCTATGTCCGTTTTTGAGCCAAAAACGTTGCTAGCAACGTTTTTGGCATCAGTTAAAAGACCATGCGTTTTTTTAACATGGGACCCTATGGGAAATGCATGCGTTAACGCATGACACATATAGGCAACCTGCATTAACGCATATGCATTTTTAATGAAAAAAAATGAAAAAATGACTAAGTCCAAAAACGTTCAGAGATACAGGAGGCTCAAAAAGCACCCCAAAAAAAAAAAAATTGGTCATGGAAATCACTTCCAAAAACGGATTTCTATGTGTGACCCCAGCCTTAGCCCGGTGAAAAATTTCCGAATTTGATATTGCACCTTGATAACCCTTCCGGGTTATGGTGTAGTCACCAGGATTTGCCGCATACCAGGAGTGGAAAAGAAATCTGGACCTTTATTTGTGATTCCTATGGGATCGATAAGCAGCGTTACAAGACCTCTTAGAGGTGAGTGTAAATAACCCTTAGTCATCATTTGGAATTGCTACACTTAGATCTGTGCGCCTTCTGTTTTTCCCTCCTATCTTGATCTATATAATTTACTAACAAAAAAAGTTCTTTAAAAAATTGTGCTGTTTTAAAGTAGACATGTTAGAAATATTATTGATTAGCATTTTGTGTGAAATAACTCTCGTTTAACGGTATAAAAATTCAAAGTTTGAAACTTGCAAAATTTTTGCCAAAGTTCGATTTTTTTAAAAAATAAATCCAAAATTATCATCCTAAATTTACCACTATCATGAAGTCCAATATGTCATGAAAACAGTCTTGGAATCACTTTGATCCATTGAAGCATTCCAGAGTTATGATATCATAGTATGACACTGGTCAAAATTGGAAAAAATGGCCTGGTCATGGGGGGATGAATGGGTTAACCAACATATCAAATACATGGGTTGGAGATTACTCGGGTAATATTGTTCACTAGTGATAAGTGAGCACTAAACTGCATAAGTGCTTTTTACTCAAATCAAGCAGATCCGACGCTAAAATGGCTCGATTTGAGTAACAACTATAATGAGTCTGCTATGCACAGTCACTAGAGCTGCATAAAGTGATCGTGGATTACAACAGAACATTTTGTATAATATATTGATGAACCAAGGAATGTGTGGGGGAGTCTTTATTCAAATAAAATATTTTTGTGTTTATCTTTATTCTTTTTTAGTTACTGGGTTAGTAAAGGAAGGTGTTCCCTTTCTATTACTAACCTCTGGGCTTGATGGCAGCTTACGCCACACAAGTGACATAAACCCCCCAAAATATTACCCTAATTGTAATGCACCAGGGCAATTGGGAAGATCCATGGCAAAGCATCAGAATTGGTGCAGCAAATGTGATGTGCCATATCTGGGGCTACTGGAGGCTGAGTCTATTTAGGCTGGGAAGGGCTAAATAACCATGGGTCTTCTTAGCCTGCTAATACCAGCGTGAAGCTTTCTAGTTTACCTTATCTGGTTATCAAAAATAGGGGGTGGGGGCCTCCCCAAATAATTTTTTTTATATTTTTTTAATTAGAAACTGGGCTAAACTGTTAAGACTGTTTATGAGGTAATAACTATGGAACAATTCAATGCATCCCAGTGATTTCAAGAATTATTTTTCTGACATATTGCACTGTATGTTAGTGGTAAATTTAGGATTATATTTTTGTTGTAATTTGTTAATAATCAGAAATTTGGACCAAATTTCAAAATGTTGCAATTTTAAAATTTTTAATTTTTATGCCATTATATGAGGACCATATTTGAAAAATTTTTGTTTTAGGACTTTGAGTGACCTATAGAAAATAGATAAACATAAGCAAAAAAAAAGCAGGGTTGGATGATGTAGTAAATACGACGGGTGATGTAAAGCAGAGTCAGACTAGGGAGGGGGAGGGGAGCTGGGAAGGTAAGGTAAAGTCAAAATTCTAAGATAAGAGGAACCGATTGTATTATTTTTCTATGATTAGTGGCCTGTGGAGACCTGAAGATTCCTCAGTGAGTGTAGAAAATCATAAATTGGTGCGAGACAGTTCACATAAGAAGTGTCAAAAGTCCATTGTCCTATAACTTGAGTATGTTGGAAATGTGATATCCCCAAATGCCCTTTCATCTAATATATAAATGCCGAAGGCACTTCCATCACTTTGTCCGCACTTCCGTCACTTTGTCCGCAATTCCGTCACTTTGTCCGCACTTCCGTCACTTTGTCCACACACACACACACTCCGCTATACTTACCACCGTCCCGGCGTCCGCCGCCTGGATCCTCAGTCGACATGTCGCCGCCCCCGAACTACTGGATCCAATATGGCGTCCGGTAAGTTTCGCGAGACTTCCCGGAGGCCATATTGGATCCAGTCGTCCGGGGGCGGCGACAAGTCGACTGAGGATCCAGGCGGCGGACACAGGGCCGGTGGTAAGTACAGCAGAGAGTGTGTGTGTGTTTATGTGTGTGTGCTCTGACCACTCTGCCCACGGCACTGCGCTGACCACTCTGCCCATGGCACTGTGCTGACCACTCTGCCCATGGCACTGCGCTCACCACTCTGCCCACGACGCTGCGCTGACCACTCTGCCCACGGCGCTGCACTGACCACTCTGCCCACGGCGCTGCGCTGACCATTCTGCCCACGGCGCTGCACTGACCACTCTGCCCACGGCGCTGCATTGACCACTCTGCCCACGGCACTGCGCTTACCACTCTGCCCACGGCACTGCGCTCACCACTCTGCCCACGGCACTGCGCTCACCACTCTGCCCACGGCACTGCGCTCACCACTCTGCCCACGGCACTGCGCTTACCACTCTGCCCACGGCACTGCGCTCACCACTCTGCCCACGGCACTGCGCTCACCACTCTGCCCACGGCACTGCGCTAACCACTCTGCCCACGGCACTGCGCTAACCACTTTGCCCACGGCACTGCGCTGACCACTCTGCCCACGGCGCTGCGCTCACTACTCTGCCCACGGCACTGCGCTCACCACTCTGCCCATGGCACTGCGCTCACCACTCTGCCCACGGCACTGCGCTGACCACTCTACCTTCGGCACTGCGTTGACCACTCTGTTCATGGCACTGTACTCACCACTCTGCCCACGGCACTGCACTCACCACTCTGCCCACGGCACTGCACTCACCACTCTGCCCACGGCACTGCGCTCACTACTCTGCCCACGGCACTGGCTCACCACTCTGCCCAGGGCACTGCGCTAACCACTCTGCCCACGGCACTGCGCTAACCACTTTGCCCACGGCACTGCGCTCACCACTCTGCCCACGGCGCTGCGCTCACCACTCTGCCCACGGCACTGCGCTCACCACTCTGCCCACGTCACTGCGCTGACCACCCTGCCCACGTCACTGCACTGACCACTCTGCCCACGTCACTGCGCTCAGCACTCTGCCCACGTCACTGCGCTCACCACTCTGCCCACATCACTGCGCTCACCACTCTGCCCACGGCACTGCACTCACCACTCTGCCCACGGCACTGCACTCACCACTCTGTCCACGGCACTGCACTCACCACTCTGCCCACGGCACTGCACTCACCACAATGCCCACGGCACTGCACTGACCACTCTGCCCACAGAACTGCGCTGACCACTCTGCACACGGCACTGCGCTCACCACTCTGCCCACGGCACTGCGCTCACCACTCTGCCCACGGCACTGCGCTCACCACTCTGCCCACGGTACTGCGCTCACCACTCTGCCCACGGCACTGCGCTCACCACTCTGCCCACGGCGCTGCGCTCACCACTCTGCCCACGGCACTGCGCTCACCACTCTGCCCATGGCACTGTGCTCACCACTCTGCCCACGGCACTGCGCTGACCACTCTGCCTTCGGCACTGCGTTGACCACTCTGTTCACGGCACTGTACTCACCACTCTGCCCACGGCACTGCACTCACCACTCTGCCCACGGCACTGCGCTCACTACTCTGCCCACGGCACTGTGCTCACCACTCTGCCCACGGCACTGCGCTCACCACTCTGCCCACGGCACTGCGCTCACCACTCTGCCCACGGCACTGCGCTCACCACTCTGCCCACGGCACTGCACTGACCACTCTGCCCACGGCACTGCATTGACCACTCTGTCCACGGCACTGCACTGACCACTCTGCCCACAGCACTGCGCTGACCACTCTGCCCACAGCACTGCGCTGACCACTCTGCCCGCGAACTGCGCTTACCACTCTGCCCACGGCACTGCGCTCACCACTCTGCCCACGGCAATGCACTGACCACTCTGCCCACGGCACTGCGTTGACCGCACTGACCACTTTCACCGCACTCACTGCTAACCACTGAGCCACCACGCAGTGCTAGCCACTCAGCCACCGTGCTGTGCTAACCACTGAGCCACTGCGCAGTGCTAACCACTGAGCCACTGTGCAGTGCTAACCATTGAGACACAGCGCAGTGCTAACCACTGAGCCACCGTATACTCTGCTACCTACAGAGTCGACTGTATACTCTGCTACCCACAAAGCCATTTCACACAATTCATTTCACCGCACTTCCGTAACTATTAGTAAATAAACTATATATGGATTCTAGACTACCCGATTCTTTAGAATCGGGCCACCATCTAGTTTTATGTAAAGATGCATAAATCTGTGATATCCCCAAATGCCCTTTCATTTTATATAAAAACGCATGAATCCATGTGAGACTATGAATCCTGTTTTTAATGTGTCAAAGGTCGTTATCAATTTGTATTCCCAAATTCTTCTCTCTTTCTGAGATTTTTTTACCTTTTTTTAAAACTACATCTAAGAATTTTATTAATCCTTCAGGTGGTTAACAGGAATTAATGCTAAGTGAAATGAAAAAAATTACCTAGAAATGTTGCATTTGGCCCAATTTATTCACCTTTTTGCATGACAAAATAGACCCCAAAATTTGTTAACCAGTTTTATCTGAGCATGCTCTTACCCTAGCATATGGTCAGTAACTTCAGTTTAGATTACACGCAGGGCTTGGAAGGTAAGGAGCACTATATGAATTTTGGAACTCAAATAGATGCATTTGAAAGGCCCCTAAGGTACCTAAACAGCAGAAGAGCCACCTAATTACCCCATTTTAGAAACTAGACCCATTATGGAATCATCTATGGGTGAGATGAGCATTTTTAACCCACAAATGCTTCAAAAAGCGTTTTAAAATATGGATATGAAAATAATATTTAAGTTTTTTCCACTAAAATTTTATTTTAGTGCCAATTTTGTAATTTTGACAATGGATGATAGGAGGAAACAGACCCCATAATTTGTTTAGATTTGTCTCCCAAACACAGAGGTGCCCCATAAATGGGCAAAAAACAATATTTAGGCACATGGAGGGGCTCGGAAAGAGAGCAGTGCTATTCAATTTTTAGAACCCAAATTTGGAAAACGTGTTGCATTTGCAAAGCCTCCGAGGTTCCAGAAATACAGAACCACATACATGTGATCCCAATTTGTAACTAAACAAAATAATGAATTAATTATTGGTGTGGTGTGCATTTTTAAACCACAAACCTTGGTAAATTTTATCAGATTGAACCATGAAAACGTAATGGTTTTCCACTAAAGTATGATTTTAGCATCAAAATTTTAATTCACACAATGGGTAAAAGGAAAAATTGACAGGACAATTTGTTATGCAGTTTTTACCAAACATGGCAGTATTCCATATGTGGCTGTACACAACTAATTGAGTACATGGAGGGGATCGAATGGGAAGGAGCACATTTTGTCATTTAGAATAAAGATTCCGTTATAGATTGTGGCCTCCATTAGCCGAGCCCCTGAGGTGCCAGATTAGCAGAAACCCCACAAATGACTACATATTGGAGACTTCACTGTATAAGGAATTCATCTAGTTATGTAGTCAGTATTTTGAAGCCACAGGTGCCTCACAAATTATCATAATATTAGGATGAGGAAATAGAACATTTTAATGATAAAAATGTAGTTTTTGCATGAGTTGAAAATTTGTCATTTACACAAGGATTACTTGTAAAACTTGTGAAACTGGAAGCCACAATTTATTGCACAATTTCTCCTGAATGCAGTAATGCCCTATATGTATTCAGAAACTACTGTTTAGCCATACTGCAGGGCTGAGCAGGAAGGGGTGCTCTTTGGCTTCCCTTATGTGCTAGAATAGCAGAAAATCCCCCAAAGAGACCCTATTGTAGAAATTACATCTCTCAATTAATTTATCTATTACTGCTTTGACTATTTTGTAGCATACACACCATACTCTTTTTCTGGAGAATGGCAAATATGCCAGTTTAGTGCCCATATATTGTGTCTGCTCATCTCTATTAAAAACATCAGCTCAAGACACGAAAAACAAGTCTTCATCGAGCCCCAGATTCATAAAAATTAGAATGCTATGGGTCTTGGAAAATGGCGACAAAAGTGCTTTTTTTTTGACAAATTTCTGAATTTTTTTCACCACTTAGATAAAAGTAAAAGTATACATGTTTGGTATAAATGAACTCAGACTGACCTGGGAAATCATAATGCTAGGTTAGTTTTACCATGTGGTGAACATAGTAAATAAAAAAACAATCAATCAATTGTTAAATTGCACTTTTTTGCAATTTCACCAACCTAGAATATTTTTCCCGTTTTCCAGTACGCTATATGGTAAAATGAATGATGTCATTCAAAAGTACAACTGATCCCGCAAACAAATGATTCCTCATACAGCTACATTGATGAAAAATAAAAAAGTTATGGGTCTTGGAAGAAGGGGAGGAAAAAATGAAAATGAAAAGTGGTGATGAGTGGATTAATGTTTAGATTATCTGATTGTGCCCTTAGTCCTGGAATATAATTTCTATCCATATCTATCTATCTATCTATCTATCTATCTATCTATCTATCTATCTATCTATCTATCTATCTATCTATCTATCTATTTCTTGTAGCTAAACAAGAAACCTCTTTAATATCCCTTTCATATGACTATTATAAATGCCTAAATGCCGCCCCAATTTGTTAAAACATCTAGCTTCTTTTCAGCCAGGTATGTGGTATGATGTGAAGATAATGAACTAATCCTAATAAAAATCTTAACGGTGAAAATTGGTTACCTACAGTACATTCATCTAAATAATTGGGTCATTTTTAACAGTTTAAATAATAGCAGCAGACATGCCTGGAGATAAGTGTAGTGCCAAAGAACTTCTCAGAACATAATTAAAAATAATTAAACACATACCTTTAGTAAATGTATTTTAATGTGTTTAAAGGTTATACAAAGATTATATTAATTTATAACAGTAAGCAAATTTCTGAACATTTAGTGTACAGCTTTTGTGCATGGGTTTCATTTCTCCTTTAATTTCATTATTTGCTTGGTATGTTGTTATTCACACATTTAACAAAGGCTGCAATGGCCAAACCTATCATCTCATGCAAAGCACAGTTTAATTAAGGTCAGTGACACCTGAGTGAGACGCATGCGAGTTACTCGCACGAGTCTCGCATGCCTCATCCTGCTCTCAGAAGCGCGTCAGCTGCATATGTTTCTATGCAGCTGATACGCTTCTGTCCAGAAAGCTGGCGGCCGTGCCGGGTGAGGCATGCGAAACTCATGCGAGTATCTTGCATGCGCCTCTCTCAGGCTACCTTAACATTTGCGTTCCCCTCCACAGCGTTCTGCGGAGGGGATCCACAATGTGACCGCAAGCCCCTATCTTTATAATGGGAGTGCATGGTGCTGCGCTTGACAGCGCATGACCGTGCGCACCCATTCACTGCCATATGTGATCTGTGCGCAGGCATGTGCCTGTGCACAAATCACTCAGTCTCGTCCGCACCAGAAATGCAACATGTCGCGTCCCTGGTGCGGACGAGACTGGGTGATTTGTGCGCAGGAATCCGCCTGCGCACAGATCACACGTTTCAGTGAATGGGTGCGCACGGTCAAGCGCAGCACCGTGCGCTCCCATTATAAAGATAGGGGCTTGCGGTGCTGCGGTCACATTGCGGATCCCCTCCGCAGAACTCTGTGGAGGGGAACGCAAATGTGAATGTAGCCTCAGTGTGTCTCAGGCCTAGCCCTATAATTAGGGCCGCTTTACACACACCAACTTCTGTGTCCAACTTCTGAACAGATCTCTGGTTGCAGTGAAATCATGGACACATTGTTCTATTTTGTGGCTGTGTACAAATGGAACAATGTGTCCATGATTTCACTGCAACTAGAGATCTGTTCAGAAGTTGGGCACAGAAGTTGGTGTGTGTAAAGCGGCCCTTAGATAAACAGGCATTATACCTTATGGCCACTTTACACACACCAACTTATCTGTCCAACTTCTGAACAACTTACTGGTTGCTGTGAAATCATGAACACATTGTTCCATTTGTACACGGCCACAAAATGGAGCAATGTGTCCATGATTTCACTGCAACCAGTAAGTTGTTCAGAAGTTGGACAGATAAGTTGGTGTGTGTAAAGTGGCCCTCAGAGTCTAGAAATAGCTCTTGTAAGCCTTTCTCAGGCCCCTTTCACATCTATGCGCCTGCTGCGTTTTGCTTCATTTGCGTTTGCATGCGTTTTTACCGCAAAAACGCATCAAAACGCATGCGGTTTTGTCCCCATTGATTTTTATGGGAACGCATGAAAACGCATGCAAAAACGCATGTAAAAACGCATGTGCGTTTGCAAAAACGCAAAACGCATGCGTTTTTGCAAACGCAGCCCAAAACATTGTGTGGCATTGTTCACACACAATTTGCTTTTTTTTTTAGCACTCTTAAAAGCACTTGCGTTTTTTTAAGAGTGCTAAAAAATGTCCCTTGTGTGTCTGAAAGGATTTGCCTGCGTTTTTGGACTTAGTCATTTTTTTCACCAAAAACGCAGGCAAAAACGCAAGCGTTAACGCAGGGTGCATAAATGTGCCTTTTAAAAACGCATGTGTTTCCCATAGGGCCCCATGTTATAGAAACGCATGTGCGTTCCCAAAAACGCATGCGTTTTTTTAACATGGGCCCCTTTGGGAAACGCATGCGTTAACGCAGGACACATATAGGCACCTGCGTTAACGCATGCGTTTCCCATAGGGGCCCATGTTAAAAAAACGCATGCGTTTTTGGGAAAACGCACATGCGTTTTTTCACAGCACCCAAAAACGCCGCATGCAGCGTTTTTTGGACTGGGGGATAAAAACGCAAATGGAGCTGAAAAACGCATGTACACTCAAATGTACCCTGCGTTAATGCACCTGCGTTTTTTTTTAACAGCCCAAAAACGTAGGGATGGGCAAAAAAACGCATGTGTGTGAACATGGCCTTTGCCAAGTTTTGAGCTGCGTTTACAAAAACGCATGCGTTTTGCGTTTGCAAACGCACATGCGTTTTTACATGCGTTTTTGCATGCGTTTTTATGCGTTCCCATTAAAGTCAATGGGGACAAAAACGCATGCGTTTTTTTTGCGTTTTTGCGGTAAAAACGCATGAAAACGCAAATGAAGCAGAACGCAGCAGACGCATAGATGTGAAAGGGGCCTCAAGCTTGAGTTATTGATACGTTCTTGAGGAGTTTGCTCAGTTTTGCTCACTTTTGTAAAAACAATTATATTCATAATAGACTTTGTGAAAATGTAATTTAATTTTTATAAATAAATTTGACTTTACTTAAAGGAGATGTCCAGGAGAAGTAAAACATAACTGCTTTATTTCTGAAACAACACTACTCCTAGTCATGGGTTTTGGGTGGTATTGCAGTTCACATCTATACTATTTCCATTATAAAAATTCCACCTGTATTGTTTTAATCATTGCCTCCATTCTGCAGAAATTGAAGCTAAATCAAATATGTTAATTAGGGTGCTAGGCGTCCCCTTTGTGGGGCCAAGAGGCTCAGTGTACAATTCCCCACACTGGTTTTACATGCTCCCGCATCTCTCACTTGAGGTTGATAGTGCTGGTAATCCCAAGTAAGAGCATTACCCCGAGCATCACAGTGCTCTTGTCTGCTTCCATAAGGCATCCTGGTGCATGACTTTCCATGTAAACGACACAGACACAAACAATGCTCAAATAATGAAACAAACATGATTCCTTATTCCTTGGTTTGGTTACTGTATATACTAAGATGTTATGTGCTATGCATGTTCTGATGCCTTTTTATATTATCCAAAATGAAGAGATTATCTGTGCAGATAAATACACCTTTTGCACTTATGACCCTTTTGCATTAATAACCCTTTTGTATTATAGCATGATTATCTTTCTTAGGGCGCTTTCACATCAGCGTTTTTTGAAATTCGCGGCAGATGCGGTGAAAAAACCGCATCTGCCGCGATTACCGCATACCGGCTGCACTTGCGGTAAACGCCATGCAAAGTATAGGCATACTTGCGGCAGGTGCGGCAAGTGCGGTTTTGCACTTGCGGCAGGTGCGGCCGCGAAAAAAACCGCGGTCAGCCGCGTTTTTTTTCGCGGCCGCACCTGCCGCAAGTGCAAAACCGCACTTGCCGCACCTGCCGCAAGTACGCCTATACTTTGCATGGCGTTTACCGCAACCGCGCCGCAAGTGCAGCCGGTATGCGGTAATCGCGGCAGATGCGGTTTTTTCACCGCATCTGCCGCAAATTTCAAAAAACGCTGATGTGAAAGGGCCCTAAGGATGTGGTCACAGTTGC
Source organism: Allobates femoralis (assembly GCA_033576535.1). Classification (NCBI taxonomy): domain Eukaryota; kingdom Metazoa; phylum Chordata; class Amphibia; order Anura; family Aromobatidae; genus Allobates; species Allobates femoralis. The sequence continues at coordinate 279,890,860 of JARQOC010000002.1, read as the reverse complement.
CATGCGTTTTTTTTTAGTGATCTAACAAAACTCATGCGTTTTTTCATGTCAGCATGAGTTTTTTAAGGTGTGTGATGGCTCCCTGCGTTTTTGGCTGCGTTTTTGAATCTGCACCTAAAAATAGTGCTTGTAGTAATTATTTGTGCGTTTTTGTAGAAAACGCATGCGTTTTTATAACATGAGCCTCTATGGAAAACGCATGCAAAAACGCATGGTACATTAGTAACTTTTAGTGCCATTCAAAAACGCATGCGTTTCCCATAGGAGCCCATGTTAAAAAAACGCATGCGTTTTCTGAAACGCATGCGTTTTTTTAACATGGGCTCCTATGGGAAACGCATGCGTTTTTGAATGGCACTAATTGTACATGCGTTTTTGCATGCGTTCCCCATAAGGCCCCATATTAAAAAACGCATGCGTTTTTGGAAAAGCTCCAAAAACGCATGGGACTGTCACACATGCTTTTTAGCTATTATGGCATGCGTTTTTTAACATGGGGGCCTATGGGTGCGTTTTTTTACATGCGTTTTTGAAAACGCAGGTCTTCAAAAACACATGTGAAAAATGCTACTGTGACCCCAGCCTTACTCGGAACAATTTTGGTAAGTGTAATTCACATCATAATATCATAATCCTACAAGACTAGTCATTTTGTAGCTGCAGTGAAACAGTCCTTTGTATATAGTCTAACCCTTTGGTGAACTCTGACCTTTACTTAACAATGTAACTTTTGCTGTTGTTAGGGGTGTTTTCAAGTGTAAAAGCTCTCTTAGGCTGGGGTCACAGTAGCATTTTTCACATGCGTTTTTGGAGACCTGCGTTTTCAAAAACGCATGTAAAAAACGCACCCATAGGCCCCCATGTTAAAAAACGCATGCCCTAATAGCCAAAAAGCATGTGTGACAGTCCCATGCATTTTTGGAGCATATCCAAAAACGCATGCGTTTTTTAATAAGGGGCCTTATGGAAAACGCATGCAAAAACGCATGTTCAATTAGTGCCATTCAAAAACGCATGCGTTTCCCATAGGAGCCCATGTTAAAAAAACGCATGCGTTTCCGGAAACGCATGCGTTTTTTTAACATGGGCTCCTATAGGAAACGCATGCTTTTTTGAATGGCACTAAAAGGTACTAAGTGTACATGCGTTTTTGCATGCGTTTCCCATAGGAACTCATGTTATAAAAACGCATGCGTTTTATACAAAAACGCATGCGTTTTTCAAAACGCACCAAAAAATACTACAAGCACTATTTTTAGGTGCAGATTCAAAAACGCAGCCAAAAACGCAGGGAGCCATCACACACCTTACAAAACTCATGATGACATGAAAAAAAGCATGAGTTTTGTTAAATCACTTAAAAAAACGCATGGCAACTGTGACCACAGCCTTATACAGAGGATAGGGGTCAGTTTCCAATTGGTGGGGGTCTGAGCGTCATAGCTCCAAACCAATCTCAAGAACATGAATGGCTATATGGAGCAGAGGTTGATCACTGCCTCTCCAGACATTCTGCTAGTTATGCCATCATATCATATATATTCTAGAAGATAGAATAATAGGTATTCTAGAATATGTATGTAGTTGACATGCTGTGACTGACAGAACTTGTTCAGTCAACGTGAGTGAACTAATATATATATATATATATATATCAGCGCTATGGTATATGGTGGTACATTACAGCACATGTATAGCAGCACTATAGTACATGGCGGTACATTACATTACATGTATAGCAGCACTATAGTATATGGAGGTACATTACAGCACAAGTGTAGCAGCGTTCTAGAGTTTGGCAGTACATGTTTAGCAGCACTATGGTATATGGCGGTACATTACAGTACATGTATAGCAACGCTATAGTATATGGCGGTACATTACAGCACATGTATAGCAGCACTATAGTATATGGCGGTACATTACAGTACATGTATAGCAGCACTATGGTATATGGTGGTACATTACAGTACATGCATAGCAGCACTATAGTATTTGGAGGTACATTACAGCACATGTATAGCAGCGCTATAGTATATGGCAGAACATGTGTAGCAGCGCTATAGTATATGGCGGTACAGTACATGTATAGCAAAGCTATAGTATATGGTGGTACATTATAGTACATGTATTGCAGCACTATAGTATATAGTGGTACATTACAGTACATGTATAGCAGCACTATGGTATATGGCGATACATTACAGCACATGTATAGCAGCTCTATAGTATATGGTGGTACATTACAGTACATGTATAGCAGCGCTATGGTATATGGCGGTACATTACAGTACATGTAGAACAGCACTATAGTATATGACGGTACATTACAGTACATGTATAGCAGCACTATGGTATATGATGGTACATTACAGTACATGTATAGCAGCACTATGGTATATGGCGATACTCCGCTCCCCAGGGCTCCCCGCTCCTCAACAGTAAAAGTAAAAAAATCCTCAGAGCTGAAGGGGGCAGGATGGAGGCAGGTGAGCAGGCTGGAGGTGGAGGGGGGGCAGGATGTAGGCAGAGGGGGGGCAGGATGAAGCCGGCAAGGCAGGATGGAGCCGACGGGGGGGGGGCAGATTGGAGCTGGTGGGGGCAGGATGGAGCTTGCGGGGGGGCGGGGTAAGATGGAGCCAGCGGGGGGCAGGGCAGGATGTAGCTGGCGGGGGGGGCAGATGGAACCGGCGGGGGAGCAGGATGGAGCCGGCGGGGGAGCAGGATGGAGCCGGCAAGGGAGCCGGATGGAGCCGGCGGGGGAGCCGGATGGAGCCGTCGGGGGAGCAGGATGGAGACGGCGGGGGAGCAGGATGGTGGGAGCGGGGCAGGATGGTGGGAGCGGGGCAGAATTGTGGGAGCGGGGCAGGATGGAGCGAGTGGGGCAGGATGGAGCGAGTGGGGCAGGATGGAGCGGGTGGGGCAGGATGGAGCGAGTGGGGCAGGATGGAGCCGGAGGAGCAGGATGGAGCCGGAGGAGCAGAATGGGGGGGGCAGGATGGTGGCTAGCGGGGCAGGATGGAGCGAGCGAGGCAGGATGGAGCAACCTGGACAGGATGGAGCGAGCGGGGCAGGATGGAGCCGGCGGGACAGGTTGGAGCCGGCGGGGCAGGATGGAGCCGCAGGGGGGGAGGGTGGTCAGATTGGAGCCGGCGGGGGGAGAGGCCGGATGTAGCCGGCAGGGGGCAGGGGGGGCGGGGCAAGATGGAGCCGGCGGAGGGGGGCAGGATGGTGGTGGCAGCTGATCGGTTTCCCAGGCAACGACAGGCACTCAAGCCATGAAGGAGCTAGAAGACGTAGGTGGAGCGCGCCGGCGGACGAGTGAGTATCCTCTATGAGGGTGTTTTTATTTTTATTATCACCAAGGAGAAGTGGCGGGGCCGTGGGGGGGCAGGAGAAGCGGGGGGCCGCAGGGGCAGGAGGACCGGGGGGGCCGCAGGGACAGGAGGAGCAGGGGGGCTGCAGACACAGGAGGGGCAGGGGGCCGCGAGGACAGGAGGAGCGGGGGGCAGCGGGGACAGGACGAGCGGGGGGCCGCGGGGACAGAAGGAGCGAGGGGCCGCGGGGACAGAGAAGCGGCCTGTGTCTGGCGCGCGATTTCGGCGACAGATGCAAAAAATCCTTAGAAAATTATATAGTATATATATATATATATATATATATATATATAAGTATATATACAAGCCCTGGCAAAAATTATGGAATCAACTGACTCGAGGGATATCCATTCAGCTGCTTAATGTTGTAGAAAAAAAGCAGATCACAGACATGGCACAAAACTAAAGTTATTTCAAATGGCAAATCTTCCTTGAAGAATCAGTAAAATAAAATCTTGAAAAAGAAATATGCTAGCCAGTAACGGTTACTTTTGTAGACCAAGCAGGGGAAAAAATAATGGAATCACTCAATCCTGAGGAAAAAATTAGGGAAAACCCTATAAATTTTCATTCCCAAAACTAACACCTGCAACAAATTAGATCTGCTCACTAGTCTGCATCTAAAAAGAGTGATTACACCTTGGAGAGCTGTTGCACCAAGTGGACTGACATGAATCATGGCTCCAACACGAGAGATGTCAATTGAAACAAAGGAGAGGATTATCAAACTCTTAAAAGAGGGTAAATCAACACGCAATGTTGCAAAAGATGTTGGTTGTTCACAGCCAGCTGTGTCTAAAATCTGGTCCAAATACAAACAACATGGGAAGGTTGCTAAAGGCAAACATAGTGGTAGACCAAGGAATAAATCAAAGCCTCCAGACCGAAAACTTAAAGTAATATGTCTCCAAAACAGGAAATGCACAACAAAACAAATGAGGAATAAATGGGAGGAAACTGGAGTCAATGTCTGCGACCAAACTGTAAAAAACGCCTAAAGGAAATGGGATTCACATACAGAAAAGCTAAACATAAGCCATCATTAACACCTAAACAGAAAAAAAACAAGGTTATGGGCTATGAAAAAGCAATCGTGGACTGTGGATGACTGGATGAAAGTCTTATTCAGTGATGAATCGCGAATTTGCATTGGGCAAGGTGATGATGCTGGAAGTTTTGTTTGGTGCCGTTCCAATGGGTTTTATAAAGATGACTGCCTTAAGAGAACATGCAAATTTCCACAGTCATTGATGATATAGGGCTGCATGTCAGGTAAAGGCACTGGGGAGATGGCTTTCACTACCTCTACAATAAATGCCCAAGTTTACATTCATATTTTGGACACTTTTTTTATCCCATCAATTGTAAGAATGTTTGGGAATGATGAAATCATTTATCAAGACGATAATGTATCCTGCCATAGAGCAAAAACTGTGAAAACATTCCTTGAAAGAAGACACATAAGGTCAATGTCATGGCCTGCAAATATTCCGGATCTCAATCTATTTGAAAATCTTTGGTGGAAGTTGAAGAAAATGGTCCATGACAAGGCTCCAACCTGCAAAGCTGATCTGGCAACAGATCAGAGAAAGTTGGAGCCAGATTGATGATGAGTACTGTTTGTCACTCATTAAGTCCATGCCTCAGAGACTGCAAGCTGTTATTAAAGCAAGAGGTGATGCAATAAAATACTAGTAATGTATTCGAGTGTTGTTTTGCTTGTTTGTTTGTCATGATTTTATAATTTTTTCCTCAGAAATGAGTGATTCCATAATTTTTCCCCCTGCTTGGTCTACAAAAGTAACCATTAGTGGATAGCATATTTTTGTTTTTCATATATCTTTTACTGTTTCTTCAAGGCAGAGAGTTTCCATTTGAAATGACTTTAGTTTTGTGCCATGTCTGTGATCTGCTTTTTTTCTACAAAATTAAACAACTGAATGGACATCCTCTGACCTACGTGATTCCATAATTTTTGCCATGGGCTGTGTGTGCATATGTGTGTATATATATATATATATTGTGTATATAATATATATATATATATATATATATATATATATATATATATATATTATAATATATACAGGGTGGGCCATTTAAATGGATGCTCCTTAATAAAATGGAAATGGTTGGTGATATCAATTTCCCGTTTGCGTCACATTAGTATGTGGGAGGAAACTTTTCCAGATGGGTGGTGACCATGGTCGGCCATTTTGGATCCAACTTTATTTTTTTCAAAGGGAAGAGAGTTATGTGACACATCAAACTCATTGAGAATTTTATAGGAAAAACAATGGTGTGCTTGTTTTAATATAACTTTATTGTTTCATGGATTTTTTTTACAAGTTTATGACCACTTATAAAATGTGTTCAAAGTGCTGCTCATTGTCATTGCATTGGATTGTCAATGCAACCCTCTCCTTTTTTTGACACACTGATTACAACACTTCAGAAGAAATGCTAGCACAGGCTTCCAGTGTCCGTTGTTTTAGATGCTGAACATCTCGTATCTTCACAGAATAGACAATTGCCTACAGATGAGTGATGAGGCAAACTTTTTTGTGGATGGTGACATTAACAAACAAATCCACCACTCTTGGTCTGACACTAACTCACAGTGGATAGATCTCTCCAAGATTGTTGGATCACAAAAATTGATGGTATGGTGTGGTATATGGGGTATAAGATAGTGGGGCCATTCTTGATAAATGAAAACATAATTTCCAATGGATATCTGAATCATGTAGCACTTTCAGAAATCCCTTGCACCCCATCCCTTGCTTGTATCCGCATGGTTGTATAAATAAAACCGCTGAGCAACCTGGACCTGGATGAGTGCCGCATCTTCTGTTTCAAATTGTTGCCTTTGACTATGCCAAGAAACCCCGGATTCCTGGACGCCATTGTGTGTACCCCTCCGTGAAGCCTCAGAAAAGTCAGTGCCCGGTTTCCTATCGCAAAGTTTGGGACTTTCAGATATCCAGTGGCATTGAGGTGTCCAATGATGAAGAATGTCCCCACTATCTTTGTACCCCATATACCATACCATCACTTTTTGTGTTCCAACAGTCTTGGAGGGATCTATCCACTGTGGGTTAGTGTCAGACCAATAGCGGTGGTTTGGTTTGTTATCTTCACCGTTCACAAAAATGTTTACCTCATCACTCATCTGAAGGAAATTGTCTATGCTGTGAAGATACGAGATGTGCAGCATCTGAAACGAGTACTGGAAGCCTGTGCTAGCATTTATTTTGCGGTGTTGCTATCAGTGTGTCAAGAGTGGGAGAAGAGGGTTGCATTAACAATCCAACACAAAGAGCAGCACTTTGAAAACATTTTATAAGTGGTCACAAACTTGTAAATAACTAATGAAAGAAAAAAGTAGCGTTAAAACTAAGCATGCCATTGTTTTTCTTATGACATCCTCAATACGTTTGATGTGTCACATGACCCTCTTACCATTGAATAAATAAAGTTGAATCCAAAATGACTTACTTCAAAATGGCCACCATGGTCACCACCCATCTGGAAAAGTTTTTCCCCTCCCTTATACTAATGTGCCACAAACAGGAAGTTGATATCACGAACCATTCACATTTTATTTAGGTGCATCCATATAAATGGCCCACCCTGCATATTATAAACTAGATGGCAGCCCGATTCTAAAGAATCGGGTAGTCTAGAATCCATAGATAGTTTATTTAGTAATAGTTAGGGGAGTGCGGTGAAATTAATTGTGTGTATAGAGGAGGCTCAGTGGTTAGCACTGCGTGGTGGCTCAGTGGGTAGCACTGCGCGGTGGCTCAGTGGTTAGCACTGCGCGGTGGCTCAGTGGTTAGCACTGCGCGGTGGCTCAGTGGTTAGCAGTGAGTGCGGTGGCTCAGTGGTTAGCAGTGAGTGCGGTGGCTCAGTGGTTAGCAGTGAGTGCGGTGGCTCAGTGGTTAGCAGTGAGTGCGGTGGCTCAGTGGTTAGCAGTGAGTGCGGTGGCTCAGTGGTTAGCAGTGAGTGCGGTGGCTCAGTGGTTAGCAGTGAGTGCGGTGGCTCAGTGGGTAGCAGTGAGTGCGGTGGCTCAGTGGTTAGCAGTGAGTGCGGTGGCTCAGTGGTTAGCAGTGAGTGCAGTGGCTCAGTGGTTAGCAGTGAGTGGGGTGGCTCAGTGGTTAGCAGTGAGTGCGGTGAGATTGGTCAGCGCAGCGGTGTGGGCAGAGTGGTCAGTGCAGCGCCGTGGGCAGAGTGGTCAGTGCAGCGCCGTGGGCAGAGTGGTCAGTGCAGCGCCGTGGGAGAGTGGTCAGTGCAGCGCCGTGGGCAGAGTGGTCAGTGCAGCGCCGTGGGCAGAGTGGTCAGTGCAGCGCCGTGGGCAGAGTGGTCAGTGCAGCGCCGTGGGCAGAGTGGTCAGCGCAGCGCCGTGGGCAGAGTGGTAAGGACACACATACACTCCGCTATACTTACCACCGACCCTGCGTCTTCCCTGCCGCCTGGATCCTGAGTCGACATGTCGCCGCCCCCGGAGGACTGGATCCAATATGTTGTCCGGGTAGTTTTTCAAGACATCTTGGACGCTATATTGGATCCAGTAGTTTGGGGGCAGCGACATGTCGACTGAGGATCCAGGCAGCGGACGCAGGGCCGGTGGTAAGTATAGCGGAGTGTGTGTGTATGTGTGTGTGTGTGTACAAAGTTGAGGGAAGTGTGGACAAAGTGACGGAAGTGCGTACATACACACATATACACACATAGTGTACATTGCATATGGAGGGGTGAGGAGAGCGGAGGCTAGAGGGCAGAGGACAGGGAGAGGAGAGCGGAGGCTGGAGGGCAGAGGAGGGCGGAGGCTGGAGGGCAGAGGACAGGGAGAGTAGAGCGGAGGCTGGAGGGCAGAGGACAGGGAGAAGCGAGTGGAGGCTGGAGGGCGGAGGAGAGGGAGAGGAGAGTGGAAGGTGGAGGGTAGAGGAGAGGGAGAGGAGAGCGGAAGGTGGAGGGTAGAGGAGAGGGAGAGAAGAGCGGAAGCTGGAGGGCAGAGGACAGGGAGAGGAGAGCGGAGGCTGTAGGGCAGAGGAGAGCAGAGGCTGGAGGGCAGAGGACAGGGAGAGGAGAGCAGAAGCTGGAGGGCAGAGGACAGGGAGAGGAGAGCGGAGGCTGTAGGGCAGAGGAGAGCAGAGGCTGGAGGGCAGAGGACAGGGAGAGGAGAGCGGAGGCTGGAGGGCAGAGAAGAGCGGAGGCTGGAGGGTGGAGGCTGGAGGGCAGAGGACAGGGAGAGGAGAGTGGAGGCTGGAGGGCAGAGGAGAGCAGAGGCTGGAGGGCAGAGGACAGGGAGAGGAGAGCGGATGCTGGAGGGCAGAGGACAGGAAGAAGAGAGCAGAGGCTGGAGGGCAGAGGACAGGGAGAGGAGAGCAGAGGCTGGAGGGCAGAGGCCAGGGAGAGGAGAGCGGAGGCTGGAGGGCAGAGGCCAGGGCAGAGGGCAGGGCAGAGGAGGCTGGAGGGCAGAGGGCAGGGCAGAGGAGGCTGGAGGGCAGAGGCCAGGGCAGAGGAGGCTGGAGGGCAGAGGCCAGGGCAGAGGAGGCTGGAGGGCAGAGGCCAGGGCAGAGGAGGCTGGAGGGCAGAGGCCAGGGCAGAGGAGGCTGGAGGGCAGAGGCCAGGGCAGAGGGAGGCTGGAGGGCAGAGGCCAGGGCAAGAGGAGGCTGGAGGGCAGAGGGCAGGGCAGAGGAGGCTGGAGGGCAGAGGGCAGGGCAGAGGAGGCTGGAGGGCAGAGGCCAGGGCAGAGGGGAGGGCAGAGGAGGCTGGAGGGCATAGGCCAGGGCAGAGGAGGCTGGAGGGCATAGGCCAGGGCAGAGGAGGCTGGAGGGCAGAGGCCAGGGCAGAGGAGGCTGGAGGGCAGAGGCCAGGGCAGAGGGGAGGGCAGAGGCCAGGGCAGAGGAGGCTGGAGGGCATAGGCCAGGGCAGAGGAGGCTGGAGGGCAGAGGCCAGGGCAGAGGAGGCTGGAGGGCAGAGGCCAGGGCAGAGGAGGCTGGAGGGCAGAGGCCAGGGCAGAGGAGGCTGGAGGGCAGAGGCCAGGGCAGAGGAGGCTGGAGGGCAGAGGCCAGGGCAGAGGAGGCTGGAGGGCAGAGGGCAGGGCAAGAGTGGAGCAGGCAGGCAGGAGGCTGGAGGGCAGAGGCCAGGGCAGAGGGGAGGGCAGAGGAGGCTGGAGGGCATAGGCCAGGGCAGAGGAGGCTGGAGGGCAGAGGCCAGGGCAGAGGGCAGGGCAGAGGAGGCTGGAGGGCAGAGGCCAGGGCAGAGGAGGCTGGAGGGCATAGACCAGGGCAGAGGAGGCTGGAGGGCATAGGCCAGGGCAGAGGAGGCTGGAGGGCAGAGGCCAGGGCAGAGGAGGATGGAGGGCAGAGGCCAGGGCAGAGGAGGCTGGAGGGCAGAGGAGGCTGGAGGGCAGAGGCCAGGGCAGAGGAGGCTGGAGGGCAGAGGCCAGGGCAGAGGAGGCTGGAGGGCAGAGGCAGCTGGAGCCGGTAGGGCAGAGGCCGCTGGAGCCGGCAGGGCAGACTCACCGTGGGCCGGCCATCAGGTGTACTGTAGCAGGAGAGGAGGGGCGGGCAGAGCTGCAGGAGAAGAAGTCCCGCCCTCCCTCCTCTGTAGGAAGACAGCAGGGAGCACGGGTATCCCCAGGGTGTGTGTGGGCCCCGAGGTGGCGGGCAATGGGCCCCCCCTGCCCCCCGGTATGTAGCTACTGGCTGGAGGGCAGAGGGTGGAGGGGAGTGGCTGGAGGGCACACGGAACTTCCGAGATCGGAACGTTCCGTGTGCCGGTGCCTGTAGCCGGGGGGCAGCCCGGCTACAGTGCACTGGATGAGCCTGGGCGACGACCATCACGGAAGTGGGCGTGGCCTTTTCCGAAAGTGGCCTTCGGGTTTTATATATAAGATAGGTAGATACATATATACACATATACAGAGAGAGACAGAGTGAGAGAGAGAAGGGAAAAGAGTACAGAAGGCAATTAGTAACACTTTGTGTTGCTTACTTGTGCACTCTCTCTTAGGGCTCATTCACACTTCCAATTTTTCCAAGTTCGAAAAAAACATGAACGATTATTCTGATCAACACTTGATCAGAGTTAGCCCAGAGTGGGTCCTAGCATCATCTGATTGTCTTGTATGTTTAAAAATGAATAAAAAATGTCTCCACCTTCTCCATTCTGATAGTAAGTGAATATTAAACTGCACTCCGATGTCACCCAAATGCGGTCTGATTTTTCTCATGGGCCCATTGACTTGTATGGCGGTTTTGCTCCACGGACATGTGAATCACTCTACGGACTATCACAGATACGAGTGTTATCATGAAAACCATGGATAGCACACGAAGAAGAAAATGGTAGGTCTGAATGAGCCATAATGGACAGTTCTCACACATGTCACTGTAGAGCTATACAAAGACATTGTACTATTCATAAAGTTTCCAAACTATCAACTATAGTTTAGTAATGATAATTAAATCATTATACACTAAAATGAATACTTAATACTGTAACCCATTGTAATACACTGATTATCAAGAAAACTCAATAAACATTACTTGAAGTGATAATTAAATCATTCATTTCAAAACATATTTTTAATCAGAACAAATAAACTTTAAAAAGTAAATGTTTAAGATCATTATTATGCCAAAGATTATTTTCACAATAATGTATGGATTGTGCTACAATTGAGGCATAATTTTCTGAAGTTGCAAGACTAGAAGCACTGACTGTGTAAACTGACGGCACGTGTAAAATATCATATTACTGCCGAATAAACTACTGAATTTCTGCAGCTTGTTCCTTTTCTTTTGTTCAGAAGGACCTCCCACTTTATGTGCTCCAGCTGAGGCCAAAGAAACATTAAAACCCAGAGGACATGACAAGGTTGCTGAGGAATTAATGAATTTTTTTTGCTTGCTGATTTGTGCCAAGTCTTTTTGTTAGCCTGGAAAGTTTTAACCCCTTTTAACATATCTAGCTTGTAAAAGATTATTTTGTCCAGAGTATTCCGTGCAATATTTGATCGCAAAACACATGTACGTTTTAACACATTACCCATTAGCTTGTGTTTGTAAAACTTACAACAGCCAAACCATAAAACTCTGCAGTCCTAGCGGAATGATTAGAACATCTTCACACCATGCATTTCAAGTGATTTTAGTGGTGCAGTGCACGTATGTTTTAATCATTTTCATTATTTGATACTTGTATTTTTGTTAGCATTTTAAAAGTCGAATAGATAATCCCCAGGAAAGAACTGTCATAAAACATTCCATACCTGAATTTGACTGATTCGTCAAAGAGTTTTCACCGGAATCCAGATGAATAAAATAAAACAAATTGAATCTTCACAATTGGTTAATAGAAATGCTAAAATGTATATCAGACCACTGCATTTGTGAGGAGAGCATTCTTTCCATGTTTCCAAACACCTTTGTGTTGTGACTAAAGGCCACGTTATGGGGCCGTCACACGCGTTAATATTGCGTGCACGATCACTGCTGCACGTGACGTTGCAGCGATATTGACGCGTGTCACAGGGCGCATCAACTAGCAATAATTCGCTGGTTGATGGTCGTCAGGTTTTAGAACCTGTTCTAAAACCTGACGACGGACGCCCTGGTGGACACGCAGCATTGCTGCGTGTGACACCGGGAGATGCAATCAGCCAGATTCCAGCACCTCTCAGGAAGCGCTGGGAGCTGGTATCCAGGGTAAACTGCGGGTAACTAGGCAGCACGTGCTGCCTAGTTACCCGCAGTTTATCCTAGATACCAGCCTGCAGACATTGTGGAAACAATATAGAAATCATTTCCATGATGTCGCTGGTAAAATGATCGCTGGTGAGTCTGCCTGTGTGACAGATCAACAGCGATCATCCGTCAATGTCGTCAGCGATCAGATCGCTGACGACATTGACGCGTGTGAAGGCCCGATTTCACACACAGATAATTGTGCAGAGATTGTTCACAGATCTCTGGTTGCAGTGAAATCATGGACACATACTTCCATTGTTTGGCCGTGTACAAATGGAACAATGTGTCGATGATTTCACTGCAACCAGAGATCTGCAAACAATGTCTGCATAGATATCTGCGTGTGTAACGTGGTCTTTAGGCCGATTTCACACCACAGCCTGATCAGGTCTGGGGCTGTCCGATGTGAACCGTACAGCCCCGGACCTGATTTTGAAACAGGTCCAGTTTGCAGCCGAATTCCTAATATCGCAGCCGCAGCTGCTGAAATTGCAAGATTGCGGCTAAGTCCTGAAATCTCTACCTGGGTCAACTCCATGTGCTGAAGTTTAGCAGTGCTCGCTGCACCCGGCGTCCGGCTCCCGGATCTGATTTTATGTCGGATTGGGCGCGCTCCAGCGCCAAAGCTCCCCATGTAAGGGGGCGCTGAATTACGTCGGATCCGGGAGGATCTGGGAGGATCTGATTTGTGCCGATTTTTCCCCCGGACACAAAAATTCTGAAAGCAACGGTTTTGTGTCCGGGAGAAAAATCCAAATTCTCCCAGATCCTCCCGGACAAATGGAGACTGGATGGAAAATAGCTGCCATCCGGCTCCATCTGGCCCCATAGGGCTGCATTAGTGCAAAATCGGATTCTGGGCTTTCGGGTTTAAACCGGACAGCCTGGACCTGATCTTGCCGTGATGTGAAGCCTGCCTAATTGGCAGAGCCTCATACACAGAAAACAATCAATCAATTCACAAAGAGGTGGGGTACCACAGAAATATGCCAAACACATGCCTAAGGGTACTGTTACACGATGCAGTATTGCATGAGATTGCACTGGCAATTTGCTGGTTGCAGTGAAATCATGGACATATTATTCCATTTTGTACACAGCAACAAAATAGAACAATGTGTCCATGATTTCACAGCAACCAGCAAATTGCCAGTGAAATTGCATGCAATATTGCGTCATGTAATGGTACCTTAAAAAGTCAAAATATTCTTTAAAAGAGTTGCCTGGTAAAAATACATAACCTATATGTTGATCGATGGGGGTCCTACCACTGGAATGACTTGCGGAATGGGTCACCTTTATACCCAACCCTTTCCTATTAAAACTTTAATTTGAAAAATGTTATTTTCCTCATTAATTTGCAAGTGTATTATTCTTGTTAAAATTAAGTTAATATAATTATTCTGTATACCGTAATTCTTATTTTAATTACATTTGCAGTCTCTAATATATAGGAAATATTTAAAAGCCAAAAGGATGTCTTTTTTTATTTATTGATGGACTCGCATGCCATCAAGTTCTAAGACAGATCAATGGTATTTGTCCAAGATGTGGTTAAGATGAATTCATCACATGGTGAACAGCTACGTGTAGACAGATGCTTTACTGCACAGAATTGTGTTTTAAATCTGCCTATAATACAATGGTGTATATGGGGGGTGCAGGCAGAGCATTTGCCCTGGGCGCATCAAGCAGGGGGGCTGTATCGGTCCGCGTGAAGTAGTGGTTCAAGGTGTCTCCTCGGCAGCTGCGTTTTGCCATCCTCCATACAGGGAGTCAGCTATTCTTTAAGCCAGCTGTCAAGTTGACAGCCGGCACAGAAAAAGCACAGCACCCAGACTCCCAGTGATCAATTGTCTTTCAGGCGCAAATACAGTTGAAGCTCTGAACACCAACACTTTTGGGTCAATGTGACATCAGAAGCGTGATCAGGTCAGCGGATCACAGTTCTGACGTCACTACTCAGTGCCACATAAGTTTACTGTGGTAAGTGCTCCATTGGGTTTAAAGACACTGAAGATTTATTGTAATTAGGGGAAGGGAGGAAGAAATGTAGGAACAGAGTATCGGGAGAGAGGTTGAGAGTAATTGATACAGACACAGTATGGAGAGTGAGTGAGTAGGGGAGTGCATGTGGACTCAGGATTGGGAGCACATGAGGGCGGATTGGAGGACACAGTGTGGGGAGACAGGGGTGTGGAAATTTGCGGACACAGTATGGGGAGCGATGGGGAATGTATGCAGACCTAGTATGAGAAGTTAGGGGGATTGGAGCCGAGGTAATGAGGAGACACTATGGGATGAGAAAATAGTAAAGGGGCAAAGAATAGAGACTGGGACAGTGTGGGGGGTGATATTAAGAAGGGGCACATGGGGGGACACTGTGAGACCAAAGAAAGGAGCAGATAGTATGCCGAGGAGGGGGAGTGTGATAAGGAGACATTATAGAGACTGGGCATTATAGGGGGGACACAGTATGAGAGAACAGTGTAAAGATAGAATGCAGTATGGAAATGAGAGGGCATTGAGAAGGACATATACCATATAAAAGGGACATTGTGCGCATGATATTTTGGGCAGAAAACACAATGAGGATGAACTATTTATTTAGACACACAGCATAGGGCAAGTATTCTTATTTAGAAGGAATATAATGACATTGCTATTTTTAAGGGTATCATGCAGGTATGTACTGCAAAAGGCTGGAGAAGATGAAAATCTGCAGAGATGAGCTGTGAATGGGAAAAGTCATCAAGGTGCCTGGACAAGGTGAAGAAGAAAAGAAAGAGAGCAACTCCGATCAGAGAAAATGTTATCTATAAGGTACCTGTATGTAAATGATTATTTGTGATACTGACAAATTCTCTTTAGTACTGCAGTTCATGTAAGCCCCACCTTCTGATGACAACTATGAGCAACAACTCCAAGCATCTCCTTACCATTGTCAAGTGCAAAAAATTTAGAGAGAGGGGGAGCGCACTAAGGCAGTAAATGAGGGACACCAGCGTGTTATTAACAAAGGTAATCCACTCACCTGGTATGGTTGTGAGAGTCACAACCACGTGTAGAAGTTTTGGCCGCTGCAGATCCGGGGATGCAGATACATACAGTATAAAAGAAAAACAGCCGGGGTTTGTCCGCGCTAGACCACAGGGAAAACCGAGGACGCAAGCAAACCTTTATTTACACTCAAGACAACGCGTTTCTTAGCCACCTGGCCACTTCATCAGGGCAGCAATATTCATATTCTTTTTCTCCTATACTGTATGTACCATTGTCAAGGACATACTGGAAATTGTAGTTTTATATAATACAAATGTATAGGGGTCTGACCTAACATTCAAATTGATGTACCATATTCTGATTGTGGTTTTGGTAATGTATTCCTGTACCAAATGTACCAATGTTGGTACTTATGATGAATTCTATACTGCTGGTTGTTCTGATGATGAATGTCTGCACGGGTGGTGGTTCTAATGATGAATTGCTGTACTGCTGGTAATTCTGTCGATGTATTTCTGTACTGATGAGGGTTGTGATGCTGAGATTCCATACTGATCTGATTCTGTGAAGCATTTTCTACTGTTGGTGGTTCTGGTGATGTATTTTATACTGATGAAGGATATAATGCTTTGTTTCTGCACAGATGAGGGTTCTAGTGATGTATTCTCCACTGCTGGTGGTTCTGGTGATGTATTTTTGTACTTATGAGGGTTGTGATGTTGTGTTTCTGTACTGATAGGGGTTCTAGTGATGTGTTCTCTACTGTTGATGGTTTTAGTGATGTATTTTAGTACTGATGAGGACTGTGATGTGTTTCTGTACTGATAGTGGTTTTGGTCATGTATTTTTGTGCTGTTAACAGTTCTGATCCTGTACAAATGTAACAATCCTTAACTTCTAAGATAATTAACATAGCCTCACTATAGGACTGCAGACTTATGAATTTTCACAGCGCTCCCACTGCACTCTGTCAGGGTTCTCTGATGCTGCCGGTGAGAGTGTAAGGTCATTAATCTGCAAGTATGTGATTTGTATACATGCCAACTAGACGTGGGGCCTCACTGAATCAAAATTAATTGAGTGAGAAGGACATTTCTAGTCGGAATGTGGCCAGACATATACAAATTGCATACCTGTGTTTACATAACTGTTCACATGATGTGAGACTTCAGAGACTTTTACCTCAAACCTAGACAAGCCCTTTAATCATAAAATTAAGCTCTGGAGCATGCCCAGTCCTAACGGTGTAATATACTTTTTGTCCGTATTCAGCTCTATTTGCTAATTCCATCAGTTATCACATGACAACTTCACTCATATGACATTTTCATACTTCCAGTCATGCAACAACTAGCTTTACTTAATGCTTCTGTGGCGCCCCTGCGGGTATGCGCCACAGAGTGGTATTGCATTTAATATTTATATGTAATATTATTGTAAGTTGCTAGGTTAGGATTTAAACCTTATGGAGTCTATTTTTAGCACTTACTTAGGACCGCACCACTTAGAGTAGGGGGAACTGTAATATAGTAGGTTCCACAGGTGGGGGCAGAGCTTAGGATAGAGCAGAGTGACAGTTGAGAATTTACCTCAGACGGCGTTGGGAAGGCAGACAGAGTGGTCAGGCCTGGCAGCCCAGCTGAGTGGAGGGTACCCCATCTTTATGAGGGGGCCCAGGACAGATGGCAACGGACCAGAACTGGTAGGAGCCAGCTGGTCATGTTGAGGGTACACCGGTGACACGGACGACCGAGGCAGCCAGTAGTTCAGCCCTGACTGCAAAGCCGACGAGCTGCAGGCCCAACAGAAACGGGCTGCTGACAGCACCACAAAGGTACCTCTCCCCTCAGGACTGAAAACCGGTTCAGGACACTAGGAGAAATAAAAAGGGACAGACATTTACTGCGGTGCTAGAAGGGAACTTTTTAGTCTCGGGTTGCCCTGTCCAGACCGGGTAGTGGACAGACCTTATCTCCTAGAAACAGACCGTAGGACTGGCGGGTGAGCTCTTCAAAGGTGGGAAAGACTGAAAGATCTAGAGAAAGTAGAAACCCTGAAAGACAGAGAGAGAACATCTAAAGACTCCTTAAGAGAAATCCTGAGTTGGTAACAACACCCTAAACCAAATTGTACCGTGTATTGTTATGCCATCAGCCGGTACCGAGTAAAGCAAAGTTAAACTGGAAATGGTTTCTGTTATTCTTCCTGCCGCAGCTCAAAGGACTTAACATCATCAACATCAACAGCAGAGGGGTAAGAACTGCACCACCATTTACCATCACTGTCCTCCATCACCGTCTCACCACCACAGCTGCCCTGAGATAAAGCTCCACCTGTGGGGAGCTGTACCACACACTGCTGCCCCCTCCATCACCTCAGTGGCCGGCTGGCAGCGCCGGTACCACCTTACCGGACTCTACAGGTGGCGTCACGTTCCCCTGTAAATAACCCCTTTCACCCCTACTGTTTACCATCAACACCTGGTATAGTTGTTCGCCAGGGCACGGCACCGGGGATACCGACCATCCGTGACATCCCACACAGAAGCCCCGGTGACCGAGTACCTCATGCACCCCAGCTCTGGTTGAAACACTTCTCTCAGTTTTTCACTGAACATTGAGAGATTTAATAAGAGCATCTTGTTGGCAAGTGACTGTCCAGTGAAGGAAATAATTATTTGACCCCTTGCTGTTTTTGCAAGTTTGCGCACTGGCAAAGACATGAACAGTCTATAATTTTAAGGATAGGTTAATTTTAACAGTGAGAGATAGAATAGAAAAATAAAATCCAGAAAATCACATTACCTAAATTATGTTAATGTTTTTGCATTTTGCAGAGAGAAATTTGTATTTGATCCCTCTGGCAAACAAGACTCAATACTTGGTGGCAAAACCCTTGTTGGCAAGCACAGCAGTCAGACATTTTTTGTAGTTGATGATGAGGTTTGTGCACATGTCAATAGGAATTTTGGTCAACTCAGATCATCTTTAAAACATTAAGATGTTGAGGCTTTCGCTTGGCAACTCGGAGCTCCAGCCCCCTCCATAAGTTTTCTATGGAATTAAGGTCTGGAAACTGGCTAGGCCACTTTGTGATAATAATGTGCTTCTTTTTAAATCACTCCTTTGTTGCCTTGACTGTATGTATTGGGTCGCTGTCATGCTGGAAGACCCAGTCATGACCCCTTTTTAATGTCCTGGCGGAGGAAAGGAGGTTGTCACTTAACATTTTACGATACATAGCTCCATCCATTGTCCTATTGATGCAATGATATAGTCCCGTGCCGTACCGCTAGCAGAGAAACACCCCCAAAACATAATGTTCCACTGCCATGCTTGACAGTGGGGATGGTGTTCTCTGGGTCATAGGCATCATTTCTTTTCCTTCAAACACGGTGAGTTGAGTTAATGCCAAAAAGCTCAATTTTTGTCTCATCTGACCATAGCACCTTCAACCAATCAATCGCAGAATCACCAAGGTGTTCATTGGCAAACTGCAGATGGGCCTGCACGTTTGCCTTCTTGAACAAGGGATGTTTATGGGCACTGCAGGATTTTAATCCATTAAGGTGTAATGTGTTACCAATGGTTCTCTTGGTGACATTGATCCCAGCTGCCTTGAGATGATTAACAAGTTCCCCCAGTTATGATCAAAAGTTTACATACCCCTGCAGATTTTTTGCTTTCTTGGCCTTTTCTCAGAGAATATAAAAGATAACACAAAAACATTTTTTCCACTTATGGTTAATGATTGGCTGAAGCCATTTAATGTCATTGGGTGTAGCCATTTAATGTCAAACTACTGTGTTTTTCTATTTTTTAATCATAATGACAACCAAAAACATCTAAATGACCCTGATCAAAAGTTCACATACCTCAGTTCTTAATACCATATATTGCCCCCTCTAACATCAATGACAGCTTGAAGTCTTTCGTGGTAGTTGTGGATGTGGCTCTTTATTTTCTCAGATGGTAAAACTGCCCATTCTTCTTGGCAAAAAGTCTCCAGTTCCTGCAAATTCCTGGGCTGTCTTGAATGAATCGCGCGCTTGAGTTCTCCCCAGAGTAGTAGTTTTCAGTGAGTCCTGTATTTTAGGTGATGTTGTTTGAGGGTTTTCCTTTGCATCCCGAACAATTTTCCAGGCACTTGTGGCTGAAATTTTTACTGCTCTACTTAATCGTGGTTTGGTTTTTACAGAGCCCCTGATTTTCCATTTGTTAATTACAGTTTGAACTCTGCTGACTGGCATTATCATTTCCTTGGATATCTTTCTGTATCCCTTTCCTGTTTTATATAGGTCAACTACCGGTATCTTTTCCCGTAGATCCATTGACAATTCTTTTGCTTTCTCCATGACTCACTATCCAGAAACGTCAATAGCTGGATGAAAGATGCAAGAGTCTACCTGGACCCCAGAAACTCACTCAGTCTTTATTCACACACACTGATTACAAGAAAACAGGTCACGGGTGAGAATGTTACCTTTATTAGCCATTCAAACCCATTTGTGTCAACTTTTAAGCATGTTATCGGGCCAAAATCACTAGGGTATGTGAACTTTTGATCAGGATCATTTGGATGCTTTTGGATGTCATTAGGATTTAAAAAGAGAGAACAGAAGTTTAACAATAAATATTTTCACCCAACCACTAACCATGAGTGGAAAAAAAGTTTTTCTGTTATCATTTATATTCTCTGAAAAAAGGCCAAGAAAGCAAAAAATGTGCCCGGGTATGTAAACTTTTGAGTACAACTGTGTAGACTGATCTCTCACCTTCCTCTTAATCCTGGATACCCCACGAGGTAAGATTTTGCATGGAGTCCCAGATCGATGTGGATTGATACTCATTTTGTATTTCTTCCATTTTTTTACTATTGTACCAACAGTTGTCTACTTATCACCCAGTGTCTGATGATTTTGTAATCCATTCCAGCCTTGTGCAGGACTAGGATCTTTTCCATGATATCCTTAGAAACCTCTTTGGGCTTGCCCATGTTGTAGAGGTTATGGCCACTTTACACACACCAACTTATCTGTCCAACTTCGGAACAACTTACCGGTTGCAGTGAAATCATGGACACATTGTTCCATTTGTACACAGCCACAAAATGGAACAATGTGTCCATGATTTCACTGCAACCAGTAAGTTGTTCAGAGGTTGGACAGATAAGTTGGTGTGTGTAAAGTGGCCCTTAGAGTCTGACTGAATAATTGAGTGTGTGGACAAGAGTCTTTTATACAGGTGACAATTTAATACAGATGTCTTTAATGCAGGTAACGAGTTGATCAGGAGTGTCTTAAGGTATCGTTACAAGGAGCAACATCGCCAGCAACTCAGGAGCGTGGCGAAGTTGAAGCAACATCGCTAGTGTGTTGCAATGTGTAACAGAGTTATTTCAATAACGATAAGTTGCTTGAGCGGAGTTGCCAGGTTTACCAACATGTTGGTAAACCAGGCGATGTTACTCAGGCGATCTGCTATCATCGCTCTGTGTGACACCGCAACAGCGATGTTGAAAGCAACTTCCCCTATTCACTGCAATGTTAATGATTGCTCACTGGGTTGAGTTTAACCCTGGCTGCAAAAGTTGCTTTCAATATCGCAAAAATAGAGAAAAAGAAATCAGCACAAACTTCCACTCAAAAACTGGGTGCAAATATCCCGTAAGTTGCAATGTCCAATGCAAAAAACAATATACTTCCCAAAAAAACAGGCAGCACTCCAACGTCTTATCCAAAAAACGACAGCTTTAATGTAGCCCCTTGTGGTGCAACGTTTCAACCTATACCAGGTCTTTCTCAATATCGCAGCTGCGTTGCCGGCGATGTCTCTGCGTGTAACATCTCCATAGCAATCTTGACTAAATGCCCAAAAGGTGAGCGCTCCCGTGAGTTACCGGCGATGTTGCCAGCAATGTTGCCCCATGTAACGGTACCTTAATTGGTCTGTAGGAGCCAGAACTCCTAATGGATCATAGGGGATCAAATACTTATTTCTCTCATCAAAATGCAAATACATTTATATTTATATTTAGATAATGTGGTTTTCTGGATTTTATTTTTGATATTCTTTCTCTCACTGTTAAAATTACCTTGCCTTTAAAATTATAGTGTCATGCTTGTGGGGGAAGGCGCCTAGAGTGGACCCACTGGGCCTTGGTACCGAACTCCCCTGGGTGAGCTGATCCTAGCTTACCCAACCCAACCCAATACCACAGCAGCTAGTACCAGGGGGGCGGCTCGTAAGGTTAGCCTATACTAAGGAACAGAGAAGTATTCCAGGTAACAGGGTACAAGGCTAGGAGACCAGGAATGGTACTACCGGGGAAGAGCACAGCAAGGGTTCCAGGAAACAGAGCACAAGGAAGGCCTGACCAACAGTCAGCAAGGCAGAAGCCAACTGATTTAATAATCAGGCACCTCCCATCAGAGGAGGTGGCCTGATATACCATGGGAAGAGCAGCTATTGGTCAAGGGGAGTTTCAGGTTGGACCTTGCTGGCCCTTAGAGTCACAGGGAAGGAGAGCACCTAGCGTGCCGCTGATTGGTCACATGAATGCAACCATGGTAAAGTGCTCATGTATGAAACCGGTGGTCAGCTAACAGGAAGGGAACATGGCGACGGCTCCGAGACACAGCACGCCTGGATGCCGGACGCCCGGTCGGCAGAGGAGCATGAGATGCCGACCCGGGAGAGGTGAGCTGGGAAGCGGTGCCAGGGGGCCTAACATACAGACTGATTATGTCTTTCTCTGTGGGTAAACTTGAAAAATCAGCAAGAGATCACATAATTATTTCCTTCAGTATGTATATATATATATATATATATATATATATATATATATATATATACATATATTTATACTAGATGACATAGTGGGCGGTGACATCTCAATGCGGGAGGACTGTAAGGAGCTGGGGATGGTGGCCGTCACTCTCTCCTGTGCGGTTTGTCCCTTGTCCACTGTTTTTCCCCTCACTCTCTGACCCCCGTGCTGCTTCTCCTGTGCTCACTCTCTGCCCCCTCCCATGTGCTTGCTCTCTGCCCCCGCCCCTGTCCTGTGGTGATTCTCAGTGCAGGGTTGAGTGTGTGTGTTGTGAGTGTGTGGCACCCCAGAGTCCGGTTGCCACAATGGCATTGCCTCCCTCGGGGGGTGATGTCATGCTTGGAAGCAAGAAGGGGTATCCGCACCAGGTAAGCCCACAGCATGCAACACCATACCTGACCCTAGACCAGAAGGGGAAGCTCAGAACCCGGCTTCAGGGGAGCTCCCCTATAAATTCCGGCCTGGGGGCAGGTTAGTTAGTTCAGTTCCTAAGAGGACTGTGAAGATGTCCTGTGGACTGGAGGAGTGTCAGGCTCGTCCCAGGCAAAGTAGAGAGCGAGAGTGTAGCAAGCGTGAGGGACCCATTGGAGAGGGTCTGAAGAAGGAGAAAAGAGGGCCTTTGGAGTGGAGCCAGTTACCGTCTCACCCCAGAATAGAGCGCCAGAAATGGACACCGAAGTCCAAGGCTGTGCGGGTACCACCGACCCAGCAGCCAAACCTGGAGGACTGGAGACTCGACATCTCCCTGCTACACTAAAGAGCCTGGAGGCACAGCAGCACCTGAGAGCTCAGGGACAGTTGCCAGAGGAGTGGTGGCCAGAGAAGGGATGGAGCTGCCTGCCACATGGGTGAGAGACTTACCAGAAGGAGGAGAGGGTCACAGCTTAGCTACAGGGAGCGAGGATGAGCAAAGAGGAGCACAGCAGGGAGGCCTCAGAACTCAATGGGTGAGGAGATATCCAACTTGCTTCCAGGCCACCCGGATTTATAACATCTCCAGTGGACAGTCTCTTGGTTTGAACCAGCAATAGCCGAACATCACGGATGGGTGTCTCGACTTTAATCCCCAAAACTGTAACCCCTGAACTTTTATGGACACCAGCAGGGTCACAGAGCCAGGTCTTGACCCCTGTGACTTCCCAGCAGTACTGTAGCCCGGTTCTGAGTATCCCATGGTCCTGGGGGGCATGTCAAGTGCAGAGCTGAGTGTGCGTGTGTGTGTGGTGAATGCAGGGCTGAGTGTGTGTGTGTGGTGAGTGTGGAGCTGACTGTGTGTGTAGTGTGAGTGTGGGGCTGAGTGTGTATGTGGTGAGTGTGGGGCTGAGTGTGTGTGGTGAGTGTGGGGCTGTGTGTGTGTGGTGAGTGAGGGGCTGAGTGTATAGGTGGTGAGTATGGGGCTCAGTGTGTTTGTGGGTCTGAGTTTGCGTGTGTGGTGTGAGTGTGGGGCTGAGTTTGTGTGTATGGTGAGTGCAGGGCTGAATGTGTGTAGTGAGTGTGGGGCTGTGTGTGTGTGTGTGGTGTGAGTGCAGGACTGACTGTGTGTGTGGTTTGAGTGTAGGGCTGACTGTGTGTGTGATGTGAGTATAGGGCTGACTTTGTGTGTGGGGAGTGCAGGGGGTAAGTGCATATGTGGTTAGTGCGGGGCTGAGTGTGTGTAGTGAGTGCAGGGCTGAGTATGTGTGTAGTGAGTGTGGGGCTGAGTGTGTGTAGTGAGTGCATGGCTGAGTGTGTGTGTACTGAGTGTGGGGCTGAGTGTGTGTGTGGTGTCACTGCAGGGCTAAGTGCAGGGTTGAGTGTGTGTATGTGTGGTGAGTGCTGAGCTTAGTGTGTGGTGAGTGTGTGTGTGGTGAGTGTGGGGCTGACTGTGTGTGTGGTGTGAGTGCGGGGCTGACTGTGTGTGTGGTGTGAGCATGGGGGTGAGTGTGTATGTGGTGAGTGCGAGACTGAGTGTGTGTTGTGAGTGTGGGGCTGTGTGTATGTGGTGAGTGCGGGGCTGAGTGTGTATGTGGGGATTGCGGGGCTGAGTTTATAGGTGCTGAGTGTATGTGTGTGCGGCTGATTGTATGTGAGTGTGGTGTGAGTGCGAGGCTGAGTGTGTGTGTGTGTGTGAGTGTGGGGCTGAATGTGTGTGTGTGGTGTGAGTTCAAGGCTGAGTTTGTATGCGTGGTGTGAGTGTGGGGCTGAGTTTGTGTGGTGTGAGTGCGAGACTGAGTGTGTGTGTGTGTAGTGAGTGTGGGGCTGATTGTATGTGTATTGACTGTGAGGTTAAATGTGTGTGTAGTGAGTGTGGGGCTGAGTGTGTGTAGTGAGTGCGGGGCTGACTGTGTGTAGTGAGTGTGGGGCTGAGTGTGTGTATAGTGAGTGCAGGGCTGAATGTGTGTGTGTAGTGAGTGTGGGGCTAAGTGTGTGTGTGGGGGGGCTGAGTGTGGTGTATGTGGGGCTGAGTGTGTGTGGGGGGTGCTGAGTGTGGTGTATGTGGGCTGAGTATGGTGTGTGTGTGTGGGGCTGAGTGTGTGTGTAGTAAGTGTGGAGCTGAGGGTGTGTGTGTAGTGAGTGTGGGGCTGAGTGTGGTGTATGGAGATGAGTGTGTGTGTGTGGGGCTGAGTGTGGTGTGTGTGTGTGTGGGGGCTGAGTGTATTTGTGTGGTGAGTATGGGGCTGAGTGTGGTGTGTGTGGGCCTGCGTGTGGTGTGTGTGGAGCTGAGTGTGTGTGTGGGGGGGCTGAGTGTGGTGTATGTGGGGCTGAGTATGGTGTGTGTGTGGGGCTGAGTGTGTGTGTAGTAAGTGTGGAGCTGAGTATGTGTGTAGTGAGTGTGGGGCTGAGTGTGTGTAGTGAGTGCATGGCTGAGTGTGTGTGTACTGAGTGTGGGGCTGAGTGTGTGTGGTGTGTGTGCAGGGCTGAGTGTGTGTGTGGTGTCACTGCAGGGCTAAGTGCAGGGTTGAGTGTGTGTATGTGTGGTGAATGCTGAGCTTAGTGTGTGGTGAGTGTGAGGCTGTGTGTGTGTGGTGAGTGTGGGGCTGACTGTGTGTGTGGTGTGAGTGCGGGGCTGACTGTGTGTGTGGTGTGAGCATGGGGGTGAGTGTGTATGTGGTGAGTGCGAGACTGAGTGTGCGTTGTGAGTGTGGGGCTGTGTGTATGTGGTGAGTGCGGGGCTTAGTGTGTATGTGGGGATTGCGGGGCTGAGTTTATAGGTGCTGAGTGTATGTGTGTGCGACTGAGTGTATGTGAGTGTGGTGTGAGTGCGAGGCTGAGTGTGTGTGTGTGAGTGTGGGGCTGAATGTGTGTGTGTGGTGTGAGTTCAAGGCTGAGTGTGTATGCGTGGTGTGAGTGTGGGGCTGAGTTTGTGTGGTGTGAGTGCGAGACTGAGTGTGTGTGTGTGTGTAGTGAGTGTGGGGCTGAGTGTATGTGTATTGAGTGTGAGGTTAAATGTGTGTGTAGTGAGTGTGGGGCTGAGTGTGTGTAGTGAGTGCGGGGCTGACTGTGTGTAGTGAGTGTGGGGCTGAGTGTGTGTATAGTGAGTGCAGGGCTGAATGTGTGTGTGTAGTGAGTGTGGGGCTAAGTGTGTGTGGGGGGCTGAGTGTGGTGTATGTGGGGCTGAGTGTGTGTGTGGGGGGCTGAGTGTGGTGTATGTGGGGCTGAGTACGGTGTGTGTGGGGGGCTGAGTGTGTGTGTAGTAAGTGTGGAGCTAAGGGTGTGTGTGTAGTGAGTGTGGGGCTGAGTGTGGTGTATGGAGATGAGTGTGTGTGTGGGGCTGAGTGTGGTGTGTGTGTGTGGGGGCTGAGTGTATTTGTGTGGTGAGTATGGGGCTGAGTGTGGTGTGTGTGGGCCTGCGTGTGGTGTGTGTGGAGCTGAGTGTGTGTGTGGGGGGGCTGAGTGTGGTGTATGTGGGGCTGAGTATGGTGTGTGTGTGGGGATGAGTGGGTGTGTAGTAAGTGTGGAGCTGAGGGTGTGTGTGTAGTGAGTGTGGGGCTGAGTGTGGTGTATGGAAATGAGTGTGTGTGTGTGTGGCTGAGTGTGGTGTGTGTGTGTGGGGGCTGAGTGTGTTTGTGTAGTGAGTATGGGGCTGAGTGTGGTGTGTGTGGGCCTGCGTGTGGTGTGTGTGGAGCTGAGTGTGTGTGTGGGGGACTGAGTGTGGTGTATGTGGGTCTGAGAGGGTGTGGGGGGGTTGAGTGTGGTGTATATGGGGCTGAGTGTGTGTGTGGGGCTGAGTGTGTGTAGAGAGTGTGGGGCTGTGTGTGTGTAGTGAGTGTGGGGCTGAGTGTGGTATCTGGGTCTGAGTGTGTGTGTGGGACTGGGTGTGTGATGAGGGCTGAGTGTGTGTGTGTGTGGGACTGAGTGTGGTGTGTGTTGAGCTGAGTGTGTGTGGGGGGGCTGAGTATGGTGTGTGGGACTGAGTGTTTGTTTGTGTGGGGCTGAGTGTGGGGCTGTGTGTAGTGTGTGTGGGGCTTAGTGTGTGTGTGTGTGTTTGTGGAGATGAGTGTGTGTGTTGTGTGTGGGGCTGAGTGTAGTGTTTGTGTGTCAGGCTGCTGCTGCTCCTGCTGTCTGTGCTCCCCCAATCTGCCCGGCTTAAGGACCTGAGGTGACATCTCAGTCATGTGACCTGGCACTGTCTATGATTGTGACATCACCACAGGCCCTGTAGATAAAGTCTGACTTACCAGGGGCAACGGGCAAGGGGGCTGCGGAATACTGGGAGCGGACAGGGAGGAACGTGCACTGGGCTGCGGTTTGAAGCAGTGGTGGGTGCATTGGGGGTGTCAGGCAGCGGAGATGGGTGCAGCGGAGGTGTTGGGCAGCAGAGGTGTTGGCTGGGAGTGCAGTGATCGCCATCACTTGGGTGTCTCAAAATGACGGTCGGTGTATGTCCGACTGGCACAGTGGATCGTGGGATTCCAGGACATACAAACGGAAGTCAGTGACAGACAACATAAGGCAATTATATATACTGGATGGTGGCCCAATTCTAACGCATCGGGTATTCTAGAATATATGTACCGTATATACTCGTGTATAAGCCGACCCGTGTATAAGCCGACCCCCCTACTTTTGCCCCCAAAACCTGGGAAAACCTATTGACTCGTGTATAAGCCGAGGGTGGACCCCAGAACAGGTATACAGCCCCCAGCAGTGTGGTATACAGGCCCCCTCAGTGGTATACAGCAGCCTCCCCAGTGGTAGTATACAGCAGCCTCCCCAGTGGTAGTATACAGTAGCCTCCCCAGTGGTATATACAGCAGCCCCAGAGGGGTATACAGCAGCCCCAGAGCTGTATACAGCAGCCCCAGAGCTGTATACAGCAGCCCCAGAGGGGTATACAGCAGCCCCAGAGGGGTATATAGCAGCCCCAGAGGGGTATATAGCAGCCCCAGAGGGGTATATAGCAGCCCCAGAGGGGTATACAGCAGCCCCAGAGGGGTATATAGCAGCCCCAGAGGGGTATACAGCAGCCCCCGAGGGGTATTTAGCAGCCCCAGAGGGGTATACAGCAGCCCCCGCTGTATACAGCAGCCCCCGCTGTATACAGCGGTACCCGGCTGTATACAGCCCTCCCCCCTGGTATACGGGGCCCCCCCTGTGGCAACCTGTAAAGGAAGCGATGATTATACTTATCGGGTCGCTGTCGCCGACGCCGCCGCTCTGTCACCGTCCGTCACCGCGCTCCTCCTGGTCTTCATGCTTCCTTCACCGGCGCACAGAAAATGACGTCATTTCCTGTGCGACGGTGACGGAAGCATGAAGACCAGGAGGAGCGCGGTGACGGACGGTGACAGAGCGGCGGCGTCGGCGACAGCGACCCGATAAGTATAATCATCGCTTCCTTTACAGGTTGCCACAGGGGGGGCCCGGTATACCACGGGGGGGGGGGGCTGTATACAGCCGGGTACCCGTATATACTCGTGTATAAGCCGAGGGGGGACTTTTCAGCACATTTTTTGTGCTGAAAAACTCGGCTTATACACGAGTATATACGGTAGTTTATTTATGAAGATTCAAGAATAATTCAATGAGCGATCAGTAAGTGCAGTTTTTTTTCTGTGTTGTGTATAACAAATGGAGAATCTGGCTCCATGTCTGCAACTTGCACCCTCATCACCCGCAGGTGGTCTTAGGTTGAGATGGTGTCCACCCACTTAAGAATGGGATAGGGAGGACAAGGAGGACAGGGATGTCAGAGTTAGGACTCATCAGACCTGGGGTCGCCTTGTCGCGGCTGATGAGCAAACGGACATTGGCCAATGTGTGTACCAAGAACCCCAAGATAATAAAAAAATAAGATTTTTAAATTTTTTCCTCAAATATATACTGCTTGTTAGCATTTGTGCATCATTGGTAGTAACTGAGTGCTACAGAGAATTTTTTCTAGTTATTTGACCCAGAATCCCTGCTGGCACCAGTTCACATTCTGGCTCCATGACTGCTACTTTGCACCCTCATCACCCTCAGGTGGTCTGAGGTTGAGATGGTGTCCGCCCGCTTAGTAGTGGGATAGGGAGGACAAGGAGGACAGGGATGTCAGCGGTAGGACTCATCAGACCTGGGGTCGCTTTGTCGTGGCTGATGAGCAAACGGACATTGGCCAATGTGTGTACCAAGAACCCCAAGATAATAAAAAATAGGATTTTTGAGTTATTTGAAAAAAAAACATAAGTTTTATAATTTTTTTCCTCAAATATATACTGCTTGTTAGCATGTGTACATCATTGGTAGTAGCTGAGTGCTGCAGAGAATTTTTTTCTAGTTGTTTGACCCAGTGTCCCTGCTGGCACCAGTTCACATTATGTCTGTGAGTGCTGTGCAGTTATTGTTTTCTGTTTTGTATATATACATATATATATATATATATATATACTAGCTGGGTGCCCGATGCACATGCATCGGGATTCTAGAAGAGCGAGTCTCTGACTCGCAATGGCCGCTGCGCGGCCAATGCTTCGGGCGTATCCACATGACGACATGACTCGCAGCGTGAGCGGACTCAGAAGGGGCAAAAAACCCATTCGTGATTATATAATATATATATATATATATGTACATATAGTTGTGGCCAAAAGTATTGACACCCCTGCAATTCCCTCAGATAATACTCAGTTTCTTCCTGAAAATGATTGCAATCACAAATTCTTTGGTATTATTATCCTCATTCACTTTGTCTTCAATGAAAAAACACAAAAGAGAATGAAGCAAAAAGCAAAACATTGATCATTTCACACAAAACTCCAAAAATGGGCCAGACAAAAGAATTGGCACCCTTAGCCTAATACTTGGTTGCACAACCTTTAGCCAAAATAACTGCGATCAACCGCTTCCGGTAACCATCAATGAGTTTCTTACAATGCTCTGCTGGAATTTTAGATCTTTGGCAAACTGCTCCAGGTACCTGATATTTGAAACTGCCATTTTTAGATCTCTCCACAGGTGTTCTATGGGATTCAAGTCTGGACTCATTGCTGGCCACCTTAGAAGTCTCCAGTGCTTTCTCTCAAATCATTTTCTAGTGCTTTTTGAAGTGTGTTTTGGCTGATTGTCCTGCTGAAAGACCCATGACCTCTGAGGGAGACCCAGCTTTCTCACATTGGGCCCTACATTATGTTGCAAAATTTGTTGGTAGTCTTCAGACTTCATAATGCCATGCACACGGTCAAGCAGTCCAGTGCCAGAGGCAGCAAAGCAACACCAAAACATCAGGAAACCTCCGCCATGTTTGACTGTAGGAACCGTGTTCTTTTCTTAGAATGCCTCTTTTTTTCCCCTGTAAACTCTATATTGATGCCTTTGCCCAAAAAGCTCTACTTTTGTCTCATCTGACAAGAGAACATTCTTCCAAAACGTTTTAGGCTTTCTCAGGTAAGTTTTGGCAAACTCCAGCCTGGCTTTTTATGTCTCGGGGTAAGAAGTGGGGTCTTCCTGGGTATCCTACCATACAGTCCCTTTTTATTCAGATGCCGACGGATAGTACGGGTTGACACTGTTGTACCCTCGGACTGCAGGGCAGCTTGAACTTGTTTGGATGTAAGTCGAGATTCTTTATCCACCATCCGCACAATCTTGCGTTGAAATCTCTCGTCAATTTTTCTTTTCCGTCCACATCTAGGGAGGTTAGCCACAGGGCCATGGGCTTTAAACTTCTTGATGACACTGCGCACGGTAGACACTGGAATATTCCGGTCTTTGGAGATGGACTTGTAGCCTTGAGATTGCTCATGCTTCCTCACAATTTGGTTTCTCAAGTCCTCAGACAATTCTTTGGTCTTCTTTCTTTTCTCCATGCTCAATGTGGTACACACAAGGACACAGGACAGAGGTTGAGTCAACTTTAATCCATGTCAACTGGCTGCAAGTGTGATTTAGTTATTGCCAACACCTGTTAGGTGCCACAGGTAAGTTACAGGTGCTGTAAATTACACAAATTAGAGAAGCATCACATGATTTTTCGACCGTGTTCAATACTTTTGTCCACCCCCTTTTTTATGTTTGGTGTGGAATTATATCCAATTTGGCTTTAGGACAATTCTTTTTGTGTTTTTTCATTGAAGACAAATTAAATGAAGATAATAATACCAAAGAATTTGTGATTGCAATCATTTTCAGAAAGAAACTGAGTGTTATCTGACAGAATTGCAGGGGTGTCAATACTTTTGGCCACAACTGTACATATATATATATATATATATATATATATATATATATATATACTGTGTGCAGAATTATTAGGCAAGTTGTATTATAGAGGATTGTTTTTATTATTGACCATCAACTATATTCTCAATCAACCCAAAAGACTCATAAATATAAAAGCTTAATATTTTTGGAAGTTGCAGTGGTTTTTTTTTAGATTTGGCTATCTTAGGAGGATATCTGTTTGTGCAGGTAACTATTATGGTGCAGAATTATTAGGCAACTTAATAAAAACCAAATATATTCCCAACTCACTTGTTTATTTTCACCAGGCAGACTAGGATAACTGCACAGAATTTAGAAAAAAAACATTTCTGACATGCAAAAAAAAAACACAAAAAAATTATTGAGCAATTTAGCCACCTTTCTTTATAATGACACTCAACAGCCTTCCATCCATAGATTCTGTCAGTTGCTTGATCTGTTTACGATCAACATTGCGTGCAGCAGCCACCACAGCCTCCCAGACACTGTTCCGAGAGGTGTACTGTTTTCCCTCCCTGTAGATCTCACATTTTAGGAGGGACCACAGGTTCTCTATGGCGTTCAGATCAGGTGAACAAGGGGGCTATGTCATTATTTTTTCTTCTTTTAGACCTTTACTGGCCAGCCACGCTGTGTAGTTGGATGCATGTGATGGAGCATTGTCCTGCATGAAAATCATGTTTTTCTTGAACGATACCGACTTCTTCCTGTACCACTGCTTGAAGAAGTTGTCTTCCAGAAACTGGCAGTAGGTTCGGGAGTTGAGCTTCACTCCATCCTCAACCTGAAAATGCACCACAAGTTCATCTTTGATGATACCAGGCCATACCAGTACCCCACCTTCACCTTGCTGGTGTCTGAGTTGGAGTGGAGCTCTCTGCCCTTTACTGATCCAGCCTCTGGCCAATCCATCTAGCCCATCAAGAGTCACTCTCATTTCATCAGTCCATAAAACCTATGAAAAGTCAGTCTTAAGATATTGCTTGGCCCAGTCTTGACGTTTTATCTTATGTGTCTTGTTCAAAGGTGGTCATTTTTCAACCTTCCTTACCTTGGCCATGTCCCTGAGTATAGCACACCTTGTGCTTTTTGATACTACAGTAATGTTGCAGCTCTGAAATATTGCAAAACTGGTGGCAATTGGCATCTTGGCAGCTTCACGCTTGATTTTCCTCAATTCATGGGCAGTTATTTTGCGCCTTTTTTGCCCAACACGCTTCTTGCGACCCTGTTGGCTATTTGCCATGAAATGCTTGATTGTTTGCTGATCACGCTTCAAAAGTTTGGCAATTTCAAGACTGCTGCATCCCTCTGCAAGACATCTCACAATTTTGGACTTTTCAGAGACCGTCAAATCTCTCTTCTGGCCCATTTTGCCTACGGAAAGGCATTTGCCTAATAATTAAGCACACTTTATATAGAGTATTGATGTCATTAGACCACACCCCTCCTCATTACAGAGATGCACATCACCTGATTTACTTAATTGCTAGTTGGCTCTCAAGCCTTTACAGCTTGGAGTAGGACAACATGTATAAAAAGTATCATGTGATCAAAATACTCATTTGCCTAATAATTCTGTACACAGTGTATATATATATATATATATATATATATATATATATATATATATATATATATACCGTATATATACATATACATATATATATATATTTCATAATATATAGATATTATATATAATTTAGAGGCTGTATATATATATTTGTTTTTTTGTTACCTGCAGTGGGAAAATAAATTTATGTGAAATTTAAAATAGAAGCTGAGTGTCCATTAAGCCTAAAACCTATGTTAGAAGCCACCTAGTAAATGATAATTAAAGTCGAAAGATTATCCCTCAGGCAGAATGGAGGCTTGTGCGTTTGCATTACATTGCTATGCGATCAGGTTGCTCCTTCAACAAAGGGATTTTCTGATCCTGTGATCAGTATAAATCTTGCCGTTCTTCCTATGGGAATAAAGTCAATGTGTTATAAACGGTGGTCATGCCCTGTTTGCTCTAACATGAAAGTATTTAACTATTGATATCAAGAAACAACTGCCTGATGCTTTGCTTGCCTCACAGATACAGAGATATTGAAAACAAAAGTGAAGAAAATGCTTGTAAAATATTTCATGCCTCCTTATAGATGTAGCCACATTTTTGCTTTACAAATAACACACTATCTTGATACGTTTTTCCAGATGAATGAAGGTAAATTTACATTTCAAAAGCTATGGCATGATCTATATACTTCTTGATTGAAAGTTCTATATTTTACTAATGTTCAATGTATGACGAATCTCCATGGTTCATTGATATGAAATATATATTTTGTGGTAATGGGTAATGGGTATACAACAGAGTATGATCTATCTGGAATATTCAATGAATCGTATCATACTCACCGATGTAACCTGAAATTCCTGGAACATAAGGCAAAGTGTGAAGCATGGTCCATCTCTAACCAAGTACTTTTTATAATACTTTTGTGTCTACGTATGCGATTATTAGACCACCCTTCCCTGACACCGGTATCCAGATATGACTGCTGACTTTGCATTATACTTTTTATATCTGAACCAAGATCACTTAATCAGCAAAATAGTTAATATAGTTTTTGATGTTTTCTAAAGTCATCAGTGACTTTTCTGCACCCTGTTATTTAGATTTGTGGTAAATCTTTCATATGAAACAATACAGCAAATACCAAGCTAGTGAAAAGGCTAGATAAAAAAACAATTGCCCCATACAACCTGGTGAGGTTAGCCCTTCATTTTCATTTTCTGTTCTAAAGGGAAAAATTTGCTTGCACATTCAAATGAATTTGATATTCAATCAATGAAGATTAACTTGCCTAAGGTAAGATGGTTTTTACATTCATAAGGAAGTCAAATGCGATTATGCATATGAGGAAATTCTACAGAGATGACTAGAGTATAATATATGATAATTATTTGAAAGGATATACTTACTCACTGATTTGCATATCTAGAGAGCCAGACAGAGATGGCAGAATGCAAAAGGTAAAGAGATTCATAGCATTGAACAAACCAGAAGAAAACTACAGAAATAATGCAATAAGTTAAACTGTACACAACAAAGACATAGGAAGACATAAAAATAACACCAAATTTCCACTCAAAATAAATATGCATGGGTAAGTATATCCGAATCAAAATGTCATTAACATATTTCAAATGACAGAAAAAAGGTCATGATCTCCGCTTCTTACTAAACACTTGGGGCTTCATTCTATTCAATGCAAAGTGGTTTGAGAAGTGACTTTTAATGAGATTTAGGCAAATATCTGGTTTGCTTATCTATTGCTAGGTCGAGTTCTGACAGGTCTGTCTGACACTTATCATTTCACATTTCTGCAGATCTGTATTCATATTAAATAAGGAAATGAACTAAATAACTTTTTAAAAGATCATATTATATTTTAAATTCTTTAAAAGTAAAAACCCAAAATGAGGCCCAGGATGTTGCCTTAGCATGCTGTCTGGCATCTACATTTAAGGTGAAATAACCCTTAGTTATTACTTTCCTTGTAAGCTAGCATTAGAAAATGACAATGTTATTTTTTCATATCAATGTTTGCAATAAAAGATTAAATTTGTTCATCTTGCAATTTTCACACTGCCTTTGGGGCCTATTTTAGATTTATACTTCTTGTCTGTCATGCTGGTGGATGTAGACCCACTGTGATACAGACCCTGGAGGTGTGTGACTAAGTGTCTACTGGGTCTTTTCTAGGGCTTTCGATAGTGAGAATAGGCTGGAATGCCAGTAGATACCAGGTACCACTCCAGGGCAGGCCCTGGGACTGCAGCAGCTCACCGGAAGGGTAAAAAAGCAAAGTACAGAAGCACAAGACAGAGATGTGGTCAAATGATCATAGGTCAGGGCAGGCAGCACAGATTCAAAATACAAGGCCAAGGTCTGGAACAATGTCAGAAAGATCAGGTATGTAGAACCAGGTCAGTAACGCCAGGATCAATGCAAACAAGCTCAAGAAATATAGACCTTGCACACACAAAAAAGAAAAGAGAACCTAATCTCTGCAGGACACAGCAGGGTTAAATTCCTGCAGAGCCTGGCCACATCCCATTAAGGCTAAATAGAAGTTTCATGTAGAAGCTGAAGTTTCAAAATACCTGACACAAGTAGCCGCCGTGACACGGTCCTATCAAAAAAAGCTTTCAGCAATGCTATCCATCAGCAGTGGCAGGTTTACAATAACAGGTGAATCTATAAACTGCTTAGCAGTTTATATTAATCTTATATCATCTGAACTTGCCGATATGGTTGACTTTTGATGTGTGTGTATGTTGCCCCCCCCCCCCCAGTCAACCAAATAACAATTGGACATATTGGATTTCAGACTGACCATTGTTTTGTTCTCCAAGAGGTAAACCACTTAGGCTGCTTTCACATCAGTGGTGATCACTGATCACGGCAGTTGTGGTGAAAAAAACGCAACTGCCGTGACTACCGCATAAAGGCCGCACTTGCGATTCACCTGCGGCAAGCCCCATGCAATGTCTATGGGGCTTGCGGCAGGTGCAGCAAGTGCGGTACCATACAGTTGCAGTTTCAGTACTTGTGGCAGATGCGGCCGAGAAAAAAATGTGGTCAGCCGTAGTTTGCTCGCGGCCGCATCTGCCGCAAGTGCCGAAACCTCACATGCCGCACCTGCCGCACACTTACCGCAAGCCCCATAGACATTGAGACATTGCATGGGGCTTGCCACAGGTGAACCGCAAGTGCGGCCGTTATGCGGTAATCGCGGCAGTTGCGGTTTTTTCACCGCAACTGCCGTGATCAGCGATTACCGCTGATTTGAAAGGGGCCTTACTGATACAGTTGGGAAAAAAGGATTTAGTCAGCCACCAATTGTGCAAGTTCTCCCACTTAAAAAGATGAGGGAGGCCTGTAATTGACATCACAGGTAGACCTCAAATATGAGAGCCAAAATGAGAAAACAAATCCTGAAAATAATATTGTCTAATTTGGAAACAATTTTTTTTCAAATTTTGGTGGAAAATAAGTATTTGGTCAATAACGAAAGCTCATCTCAATACTTTGTTATACAGTTAGGGCCAGAAATATTTGGACAGTGACACAAGTTTTGTTATTTTAGCTGTTTACAAAAACATGTTCAGAAAGACAATTATATATATAATATGGGCTGAAAGTGCACACTCCCAGCTGCAATATGAGAGTTTCCACATCCAAATCGGAGAAAGGGTTTAGGAATCATAGCTCTGTAATGCATAGCCTCCTCTTTTTCAAGGGACCAAAAGTAATTGGACAATGGACTCTAAGGGCTGCAATTAACTCTGAAGGCGTCTCCCTCGTTAACCTGTAATCAATGAAGTAGTTAAAAGGTCAGGGGTGGATTTCAGGTGTGTTGTTTTGCATTTGGAAGCTGTTGCTGTGACCAGACAACATGCGGTCAAAGGAACTCTCAATTGAGGTGAAGCAGAACATCCTGAGGCTGAAAAAAAAGAAAAATCCATCAGAGAGATAGCAGACATGCTTGGAGTAGCAGAATCAACAGTTGGGTACATTCTGAGAAAAAAGGAATTGACTGGTGAGCTTGGGAACTCAAAAAGGCCTGAGCGTCCACGGATGACAACAGTGGTGGATGATCGGCGCATACTTTATTTGGTGAAGAAGAACCCGTTCACAACATCAACTGAAGTCCAGAACACTCTCAGTGAAGTAGGTGTATCTGTCTCTAAGTCAACAGTAAAGAGAAGACTCCATGACAGTAAATACAAAGAGTTCACATCTAGATGCAAACCATTCATCAATTCCAAAAATAGACAGGCCAGAGTTAAATTTGCTGAAAAACACCTCAAGAAGCCAGCTCAGTTCTGGAAAAGTATTCTATGGACAGATGAGACAAAGATCAACCTGTACCAGAATGATGGGAAGAAAAAGTTTGGAGAAGAAAGGGAACGGCACATGATCCAAGGCACACCACATCCTCTGTAAAACATGGTGGAGGCAACGTGATGGCATGGGCATGCATGGCTTTCAATGGCACTGGGTCACTTGTGTTTATTGATGACATAACAGCAGACAAGAGTAGCCGGATGAATTCTGAAGTGTATCGGGATATACTTTCAGCCCAGATTCAGCCAAATGCTGCAAAGTTGTTGGACGGCGCTTCATAGTACAGATGGACAATGACCCCAAGCATACAGCCAAAGCTACCCAGGAGTTCATGAGTGCAAAAAAGTGGAACATTCTGCAATGGCCAAGTCAATCACCAGATCTTAACCCAATTGAGCATGCATTTCACTTGCTCAAATCCAGACTTAAGACGGAAAGACCCACAAACAAGCAAGACCTGAAGGCTGCGGCTGTAAAGGCCTGGCAAAGCATTAAGAAGGAGGAAACCTAGCGTTTGGTGATGTCCATGGGTTCCAGACTTAAGGCAGTGATTGCCTCCAAAGGATTTGCAACAAAATATTGACAATAAAAATATTTTGTTTGGGTTATGTTTATTTGTCCAATTACTTTTGACCTCCTAAAATGTGGAGTGTTTGTAAAGAAATGTGTACAATTCCTACATTTTCTATCAGATATTTTTGTTCAACCCTTCAAATTAAACGTTACAATCTGCACTTGAATTCTGTTGTAGAGGTTTCATTTCAAATCCAATGTGGTGGCATGCAGAGCCCAACTCGCTAAAATTGTGTCACTGTCCAAATATTTCTGGCCCTAACTGTATATCCTTTGTTGGCAATGACAGAAGTCACATTTTTTCTGTAATTATTCACAAGGTTGGTACACACTGTTGCTGGTATGTTGGCCCATTCCTACATGCAGATCTCCTCTAGAGCAGTAATGTTTTGGGTCTGTCACTGGGAAACATATACTTTCAATTCCCTCCAAAGGTTTTCTATAGGGTTGAGATCTGAAGACTGGCTAGGCCACTCCAGGACCTTGAAATGCTTTTTATGAAGCCACTCCTTTGTTGCCCTGGTGGTGTGCTCGGGATCATTGTCATGCTGAAAGACCCATCCATGTTTCATCTTCAATGCTCTTGCTGATGGAAGGAGGTTTGCACTCAAAATCTCACGATACATGGCCCCATTCATTCTTTCATGTATTTAGATCAGTCGTCCTGGTCCCTTGGCAGAGAAACAGCCCCAAAGCATGATGTTGCCACCCACATGCTTCACAGTAGGTATGGTGTTCTTTGGATGCAGCTCAGCATCCTTTCTCCTCCAAACATGATGAGTTGTGTTTCTACCAAACAGTTCTACTTTGGGTTCATCTGACCATATGACATTCTTTGAATACTCTTCTGGATCATTGAAATGCACTCTAACAAACTTCAGATGTGCCCGGACAAGTACTGCCTTAAGCAGAGGGACACATCTGGCACTGCAGGATCTGAGTAGTGTGTTACTGATGGTAGCCTGTGCTACGTTGGTCCCAGCTCTCTGCAGGTCATTTACTAGGTCCCCTTGTGTTGTTCTGGGATATTTGCTCACTGTTCTTGAGATCATTTTGACCCCATGGGGTGAGATCTTGCATAGAGCCACAGATTGAGGGAGATTATCAGTGGTCTTGTATGTCTTCCATTTTCGCTCCCACAGTTGATTTTCTTCAGTGGCTCTGGAAAAGCAATATAACTACCCCCAAAAAAAAACAAAATTGCAGATAGCAAAACCTGCACTTTCAAATCCAAACACCCTCCTTCCGTTTTGAGCATCACAATGTGTCTAAACTAGAAATGAGCAAACTTTGCTTAAATATGTTTGCTAATTTCAAATCTGGACCGAATTTAGCAATGTTTGTTCAGCCCCTCGGAGCTAAATGCTTTGCTGTTAAGTTAATTTCTTGTTTGGTAACCTCTCTGTGACAAAAAGCGTTAGAGCCTTTTAGCAGTAATGCTTCTGTTCTATGCTATCATGAGGGTCAGTGTTTAGGATAATGGGCAGCAAGAGGTGTCAGGTCAGATAAGCACAGGTCTTCATTTTTTTTCTTTCCTGCACTCAGTGTGGGTGGTCCAATGTGGCAGCCAGTCAGCGCCCATAAAGCAAATTTCACTTGTGTTATTGGCTGGGTAAGTCACATGTCCTTGGCATATAACAACCAGCCATTTCCACATTCATAGTGTTAGCTTAGGGACAGTCTCGCTGCTGCTGCCACTGCTGCTAGATTGAGTGCTTTTTAGAGAGAAAGCTAGCTAGAGACTCAACTCCTTATTAGATAGATAGATAGATTCTTTTTTTCTGTTTTTTTTTTCTGTTAGATAGATAGATAGATAGATAGATAGATAGATAGATAGATAATTGTAAAATAAAGGCTGCAGCACTCAAGATTAAGGATGTTTCCTCGCCTTTAACGGCCTTCAGGCATAGTGTAGCGACGTTTCAGTCAGCTTGTGACCTTCTTCCAGCAGTCACTTGTGGCAAATGCTGGGTATTTTATACATCCTCCAATATCAAGCATCATTATCTATCATTTTACAAACATTTTTCAGTGCATAAAGAACTAACATTAGTGTTATATATTACAGAGTGGTTACTATACACATATACATGTTCACTGATCACATTATGACAGTATGAATTCATTTACTTACAGTTAAATCCATAGAATGGGTCAATTGCAGCTCAGGTGCCCGCTTAATTTGATGTAATTATCAAAATGGATTATCACAGCATGTTCTATGCCATGTGCAGCCTTTCCCAGGCTGCGCGCCGCCATGACGGCGTTGTTCATATTTTACTGCGCCTGCGCATGTGAAGTGCGCGTCCCTAGATACCCAATGTTACAGGAAGCGCTTCCAGCGCCATATTGAGGATCTCGCGCATGCGCACTACCATCTCAGCGTCTGGCTGCGCGCCGTTCTAATGCTTCCCTTCTTTTACATATGTATTCATTGAAAACCATTCAAATTTTATTTAAAAGGTGGCAAATCTTCCTCATATGACTCTGGCCTTTAAAATATAACTTATAAATAATGTTTTAAAGTGAAATTAGTGATTTAGCTTAAAAGTCTCTTTTTAAACAGTGCAATTATAATGTCTTTAATCTCTTGCCTCATTATCTCCTATACAGGAGAGACATGGAAAGAAGTTATTTACACTTATATTTTTCCATGGATTGCCACATGTATACACCATGAACTTATTCCTGTTTAATACATCGGGTTCCCAGTTAGAGTGCATCCCATTTCTGGGTTGTAACACTTCCCTGTCAGTACAGTGCCTAGTGGGATACCCTCTCCCTTTGCACCACCTGCCCAAGGAAAACCATGGACTCCCTGTAAATACTTTCACAATAGCCATCAGTGTATAATCATATTTATTATGCAATCCATTATTTTATCAATAAGGCTAAAAGAGAAATATTTTTTTTTATAATAGATAGATAGATAGATAGATAGATAGATAGATAGTAAACCAAGAAAAACGAAACAGCACAGCAGCATACAACGGGTGCAAAGCCCTCCTACCACTTCACTGGTTTTTGTTTAAGATGAAAAAATGAAGGGCAGCACTTCCTTTAGTGTATCCATGTGGGTTTATTTGTCCTAGGACTGCGACGTTTCGGCACACAGCCTTCCTCAAGCAGTGACAAACAGATCTAGTGCTCACATATATAGCTCCCATGCAAGGGGCTCACAATGATACAATTAGTGCAATTATAGTACAAAATTTCATATATACATAATTATACATACAGTGCATAATCATCCGTGTAATATAAAGTGCATATAGTGATATTATATAGTGCTAACATCCATATTGTAACCAATATCAAACATTTTACTTTTAATTGGTAATTTCCAACACAGATGTTACTTATCTCATAATTAGAGGACCCCACGTTGCAACCGTGTACCGCCACTTCCGCCATCATAAACTCGGCGTTCACCTCATCCTATTGCGCATGCTCCGTGTGAAAAAACTTCCGTCCCGTCATGACGAGATCGCGTACCCCTTCCTAGATCCCGCGCATGCACACTGCATACCGGGATCTTCAAGTACATCTACTACAGTTGCGCAGTAGTGTACATGAAGTCACTGCTCCTAGTTCTGTTCCCCCACCTGCGCTCTCTCCTCCGTGATTCTCGGGCGCCATCTTTACATCTTAGCGATTGCGCAGTAGTACAAGCACTCGTTCTTAAACTTGTGCATAAACCTAGTAATATGGAGAGTGTAAGCGCTCATTATCCACTATTACATAGTGGTATAGGGAACATAGAACTTCATGTAAATATCCAAGTATATCTATTCCAAAAATTGCCCAAATCACTTTAGCATCTCTATATAAGTGTACACATTGGGCAATTAAAAAATAACTAGAAAGATGATATAAGTTCAATATAGGAAGAACACTACTGGTCCATACTAGGGTCACCGCCCTGGTGGGCTTTTTACAGTTAAGTATGTTATTCACATACAAATGAACACCAAAAGTGTCATTCTGTTTAGGTGACCAAACCATGCTTCCATCAAAACCATTATACACCAATGGACTTGATCATGAAATATACTTTATTCAGTAACTCATTAAACAGGGGCACTTCTACAGACAGGACATCAGATATCACTTGGATAACAATTGCAAATAGGACAACATATATACAGGCAAGTTGCAGCTTGTGGAGTCCTCTGTACAAATCTGCAGAGTAAAAGAAATATTTTACAACATGAACTAAAGAGAGTTTTGACTGAACAAGAAGGTATAGATACCAAATTACAGGATATTTTGAAGGAGGAGGAAATGATAAAGTTCAAGGAACAGGTCAATACACGCATTATCAAACTACGTTCAGACCTGGAGGAAGGGAAAAGGAGAAAGTGGTTGAGAGACACAGAGGATTATTCCAGTGGAAACATATACAACTGGCAGCGTGAGGGTGTGGGGAAGTGGCGAAACACAGGTGGTAATAGGTCTAATATGTTATGCACATGTGGAAAGATTTATCCTATAATGGACTTTGTTCATAGATATAGATCTAAAGAAAAACGGAGGAAAAGAAGAGGAGGAAGGCGACACTACCGGCAACAAAAAAGACAAGCGGGGAAAAGGGAAACAACAGAGGAAACTCCCATTGAAAAATTGAAAGAGGACTTAGTGGTGAACCTGTCGAGTAAGGTATTAACTGAGATGCAAAAGTCTGTTCTGAATAAGGGTTTGGGCTTTGGTCCAAATGCACACACTGATTTTTTTCAATTGTCATTAGACCTGCAGTATTTCTTTAGATCATTAAAATTGAAAGAATGGTTTAGTACTAAAGAGAACAGAGTTAAAACAATGACATGTGATTTTGATATAGGATGCCTAGGTATGAGAAAAAAGAGTAAATTTATACCTCCGGTTAATTCTGCTGTAATTGATTCATTTATTGCAGCAGTTACTAAGGAGGTTGATATATTGAAAAATAAAAAGAGTGAAGTGTTTAGGAAGCCCAATATCAAGACAGAAGAAGTAACAGCTCTTAATGACCTTGTCCGTGACGACAGCATTATAGTAAAGAAAGCGGATAAAGGGGGAGCTGTTGTCGTCATGGACAAGGTCATGTATATTAAAGAGATCAGGAGGCAGTTGGAGGACCCGGGGGTCTACCGGAGACTGGATAGGGATCCAAAATTTGAAATAGCGCATAGGATCGAGGCAGTCCTGACAAAAGCATTACATGAGGGTTTGATAGATCAGGATCTCCTAGATTTTATGACAATACAGTATCCTACAACACCTGTATTATACGTGCTCCCAAAAATCCATAAGTCTCTGGTGGACCCGCCGGGTCGTCCAATAGTCTCAGGTACGAACTCAATTCTTTCTAACATAGGGGTTTTTCTCGATAAAGTATTGAATCCTATAGCAAGAGAAGCTGAATCATATGTGAAGGATACGGGGGAATTCCTACGTAAATTAAACTCTCTGTCGGTAAGTGGCGAAGTGATATTGGCATCGTTTGATGTCGTCTCGCTTTATACTTCCATAGATAATGAGCGGGGCCTGGCTGCCATAAAGAAAAAATTAAAAGAAACGGCGTTTTCCGATAATGCCTGTCATTTAGTGCTGGACCTTCTAGAATTAGTTTTAAGGAATAATTATTTTTTATTTGGGGATGATTATTTCTTGCAATGCAGAGGTACAGCAATGGGGGCCAATATGGCCCCAGCCTATGCAAACATAGTTATGCGGGTAATTGAGGAGGACTTCGTCTATGTATCCCACCACTATAAGGATGTCGCTACGTGGTGGAGATACATAGACGACGTCTTCCTCATATGGACAGGAACAGAAGATGCATTACATCAATTTCATGGTTTTTTGAATGAAATAGATGAGACAATTAAGTTTACCCTGGTGTGGTCAAAATCCTCCCTACAATTTTTGGATGTACAGGTCCTATATCAGGATGATGAATTTTCAACTAAATTGTATGTGAAAGAGACAGATAAAAATGACCTGTTACATTTTAGTAGTAAGCACCCGTTAAACACCATCAAATCTATTCCCTTTAGCCAGATGACAAGGGTCAAAAAAATAGTGAGTAATGAGAAAGAACAGGAAACAGCACTAAATGAAATGATAAATAAATTTTATGCAAGGGGATACCCAAAAAAACTATTGGGAGAACAGAAACAAAAAGTGCTGAAATTGGCCAGGTCAGATGTTTTGGCAGAGAAAAATAATAAGAAACAACTAAAAAGAGTGCCATTTGTTTCTACGTATAGTAAAGAAAGTGGAGAGGTTGCGAAGATAATACGTAAGCACTGGAATATGTTGGGGAAATGTTTACCTCATGTGAGAGAATTTAATGAACCACCGCTTTTCTCTTATAGACGCAACCAATGTCTGAGGGATAAACTGATACACTCAGATATTGGTCCTATGAAAAAGGATGGACAAATGCATTTGACAGGTACAAAGAGAGTGGGGTGTTACCCGTGTCTCTCATGTATTAACTGCAGGCTGATGAATAAAGGCTCACATTTTGTGCATCCAAAAACGGGGCAAAGGTTTGAAATTAAGCATTTTCTGACCTGTTCTTCTGATTACGTTGTCTACCTCATTGAATGTCCCTGTGCTTTGTGGTATGTCGGTGAGACAACATGGGATTTTAAGACACGTATTGCTCATCACCGACATACCATAAAGAAAAAAAGGAAGGATCTACCGGTCCCCAAACACTTTGTGGAGATG
The DNA here is from genome assembly GCA_033576535.1 of Allobates femoralis. NCBI lineage: Eukaryota > Metazoa > Chordata > Amphibia > Anura > Aromobatidae > Allobates > Allobates femoralis. Next base: position 279,847,031 of record JARQOC010000002.1, on the reverse strand, counting down.
GGGCACACGGAAAAAGATTTGAGATTTCGTCTAATAGATACAATCCCCATACAGAGACAGGGAGGTGCTCGACAGAAACTGTTGTTAAAAAGAGAAATGGAATGGATCCATAGACTTAATACATTGCGACCTAATGGTCTAAACGTGGATTACAAAATACATAGCCTATTATAGTGTATGAACCCCTTGATATTCGACCCTTATCAACCACAGGTGTAGGTGGATAAACATCAGTTAAAGTATGATTTTGTAATACTCTTGAAATAATGTTTTTTAAGTTTTTACTAAAAAATATTTCTTTTACTCTGCAGATTTGTACAGAGGACTCCACAAGCTGCAACTTGCCTGTATACATGTTGTCCTATTTGCAATTGTTATCCAAGTGATATCTGATGTCCTGTTTGTAGAAGTGCCCCTGTTTAATGAGTTACTGAATAAAGTATATTTCATGATCAAGTCCATTGGTGTATAATGGTTTTGATGGAAGCATGGTTTGGTCACCTAAACAGAATGACACTTTTGGTGTTCATTTGTATGTGAATAACATACTTAACTGTAAAAAGCCCACCAGGGCGGTGACCCTAGTATGGACCAGTAGTGTTCTTCCTATATTGAACTTATATCATCTTTCTAGTTATTTTTTAATTGCCCAATGTGTACACTTATATAGAGATGCTAAAGTGATTTGGGCAATTTTTGGAATAGATATACTTGGATATTTACATGAAGTTCTATGTTCCCTATACCACTATGTAATAGTGGATAATGAGCGCTTACACTCTCCATATTACTAGGTTTATGCACAAGTTTAAGAACGAGTGCTTGTACTACTGTGCAATCGCTAAGATGTAAAGATGGCGCCCGAGAATCACGGAGGAGAGAGCGCAGGTGGGGGAACAGAACTAGGAGCAGTGACTTCATGTACACTACTGCGCAACTGCAGTAGGTGTACTTGAAGATTCCGGTATTCAGTGTGCATGCGCGGGATCTAGGAAGGGGTACGCGATCTCGTCATGACGGGACGGAAGTTTTTTCACACGGAGCATGCGCAATAGGATGGAGTGAACGCCGAGTTTATGATGGCGGAAGTGGCGGTACACGGTTGCAACGTGGGGTCCTCTAATTATGAGATAAGTAACATCTGTGTTGGAAATTACCAATTAAAAGTAAAATGTTTGATATTGGTTACAATATGGATGTTAGCACTATATAATATCACTATATGCACTTTATATTACACGGATGATTATGCACTGTATGTATAATTATGTATATATGAAATTTTGTACTATAATTGCACTAATTGTATCATTGTGAGCCCCTTGCATGGGAGCTATATATATGTGAGCACTAGATCTGTTTGTCACTGCTTGAGGAAGGCTGTGTGCCGAAACGTCGCAGTCCTAGGACAAATAAACCCACATGGATACACTAAAGGAAGTGCTGCCCTTCATTTTTCATCTTAGATAGATAGATAGATAGATAGATAGATAGATAGATAGATAGATAGATAGATGGTAGGTTTATTGACTCCTTCCTAAAACAGCCCTTTTTAGGGCTTCAAATTCGTGTTAGCCAAATCATGTCTGCTGCAGTGCTGTCTTAAAATCTCCACAAATTCAGTGTTAAAAATGCCTTTTTCAGTAGATCTGCCGAAATCTAGCCACCAAATACTTTTTTTTCTAGTGCTAGTAGTTGCCAAATCAGGTCTGGTGCAATGCCCTCTCTTAAAATCTCCACATATTCAGTGTTAAAAAACCTTTCCTGCTAGATCGGCCAAAATCTAGCCACCAAATTATTTTTCTCTAGTACCACTGTTTGCCAGATCAGGACTAGTGCAAATCTTAAATAGTGTTGAGCGGGTGTAATCGTTACTATTCACTACTTGCATGGATAGTATAGTATTCGTGATACTCGTTAGTCAGCGAGTATCGCTGGTGCTCGTGAGTGATGTGTCGATCGTGACCAATATGACACATATTGTCAGCTCCCTTCAGTACACAAAGGGAGTTGGTTCCCCCAGTGAGAGCAGATTGAATGTTAGGCACTCTCTGGGGAGCACAGCCAGGTGTTGCATGAAGTAAAAACACAAAAAGAGCCCACCCTCCTGCCCTGCCCCAGAAATGTTCGTTTCATGGCCAGATGTGTGTGGGCGAAGCCTATAACTAATTGACTAACATTGGACTCGCTATTCGGACGAGTACGCGAGTATTGAAAGCTACTCGTTACGAATATAGTGATTACGAATATTTTACTATTCGCTCATCCCTGCTCTTAAAATCTCCACACATTCAGGGCTAAAATGCATTTATTGCTAGATCTGACTAAATATAGCCACCAAATACTTATTTTCTAGTACCAGTACTTGTCAAATGAGCTCTGCTGCAGTGATTTCTCTTAAAATCTCCTCAAATTTTTTGTGAAAAAGCCTTTCTTGCTTCAGCTGCCAAAATGTACCTACCAAATACTTATTTTCCAGTACGAGTATTTGTAAAATTTGGTCTGATGCATTGACATCCCCAGATTTTTTTGGTTTCGAACAACTGAGTAGAAAATCTGTTAGCATCAAATATCAGTGGTAAAAGCAGTGGTTGTAGTGGAAAGGGAAAATGCTTGGTATCCCTGGGGTAGGTGCTAAAGTTACTGAAAGCTCTGCTCAACAAACACCAACCAACATCTAGACAAACAAAAATGTCAACTTCTTTTAGTGCATGATCTGTTATCATCCCTTTTGTAGGCATCAGCACATTGCTACAACTTGTAGATGAGGCCCATAAAGAGCAGGTGCTACAATGGATATCAAGCACTACATCAAGTGGCCTCTCTTCTACCTCAACTTCAAAATCACACACAGTCCAGTCCTCAAAGATGTCACCCGAATCACACTTGTTTGCTCTCGTGTCATAATTTTCCAGCTGCCCTGCTAACTGTTGGTCAACACAGATCGCTGAGCCTGCAGAGCTATTCATTCATACAATAGCCTGGGAATCAGAGATTTGATGTAAATCTTCACTGAGTCAAGAGGAAGAAATGATCTACAATGATGTCCAAAATCTTAGTGAGTCAGATCTGGGCACAGACGAAGTAGGGTCCGAACATAATGTAGACCCTCGTTACCAGGTTTTAACCCTGGTGGTGGAGATAATGATGCTGATGATGGTGACTCTCAGATACCTGAGGCAAACTCATACTTGACTTTGTGCTAAGGGCAGGAAGAGGGTGGCTCTTAGGGGGTGGAGTGTGACAATACAAAGGGTAATGATGAAGTTCTAGATCCCACTTACTGACAAGCCACAGGGATGCAGTTAATGAGCTTAGCAGAGGAGGTGGAAGAGGATGATGATGAAGCAGACAAGATTAGGCTTGCAAGCACATCAACAACTGCACACTCAGCCACAACACTCCCTCTGTGCAGAAGCCGTGGCGGCTCTGCGGTTTGCATGAACGGTAAGCTTTTCCTAGCCTGGGCCTTTTTCCAGATTGCTAAGAATGACCCGACTCATGATATCTGCCAAATATATAAGAAAATCTGAGTAAAGGCAAACAAATTTATAATTTAATTACTTCATGCTTGAGCTGTCACATGGACATGCAGTATAAGTAACAGTGGGAAGCTTACCATGCTACAATGAGGCATAGCGGGTCTGGCGAACCACCGACCACCCCATCAAGTGCATCTGTGGCTTTTTCATCCTCCATGACTGTGGGGACTGGTGTCACACAGAACTTCGGCCACACAATATTCACCTCTTTACCTGCGACAGCCAGTATGATTCACAGGCTGTCAGCTGTTTTTGAAATGGATATGCCTGCTAGTTTTGAGCGCTGTCAGACATCAAGAGCACCATCTCTTCATGAAGGCAACATAAAATATCCCGCTGCACATCAATTAGAGTCCAACAGTTTGTCTGGTACACCTTATTCCACCTTGTCTCAGCACAGCAGTTAGCCCACAATCCACCAGATGTGGTCAAGTAAAAGACAATTTCCTCCTACCCATGGTAAAGCTAAGAGCTTAGATTTCACCATGTCCACCTTGTGGATACAGAGGGTTTTTGAAAGCTCATGGCCATTGCAGTCCCCAGTACCAGATGCCCAGTCACCACTAGTTCTCAAAGGAAGCTGTACCTGGGCTATGACAGCACATCACAGACAACATCATCCTTGAGAAGCTCTAGGTGTGACAGGGTGCATTTTACCACAGACACCTGGATGAGTAAGCATGGCCAGGAGTGTTACTTGTTGCTGGCTTGGCACTGGGTGACACTGGTGGTGGTGTTGGAAGGGGCTGCTGTACAAGTCTTACCATCCCCACGGTCTGTGAATAAAACCTCTGTATGTAGCAATTTCTCCACTGCTCCTGCCTCTTCCACCTCATCTAGGGACTCCATATGTGCCCAAATGCTGTCTGATAATGTGATACGCATTCCAACTGTGCAGAAGGAATCCAGCACTCCTCCTTACTAGGCTGCCAATAGAGCATACCGCAATCAGGCTATGTTAAGGTTAAAATGCCCGGGAAATGTAAGTCAGCTGAGGAGTTGTTGTCAACTTTGGAGACCGAATTTTATTAACCCTACTGTTCTGTTCCCATGTACTATACACTTGTATTGCTCCTGGGTCACTATGACCCGGTTTATTAAATCTCGATTTTAGATACTCTAACTCAATTATTTTTAAACCTTTTGCTTACTAGACTGAATGGGAACATGCTTGGAAATAAAAAAAGAGAAAAATGAAATTGAAATTTTTTTTTTTTATTCAGAAAAAACTTCGTAATAAGCAAAACGAAAAATAGCAAACTACACATATGTGGTAAAAAAAACAAACCAAAACAAGCAAATCAAACATTTTGTGAAAAAAAATTAAAGATAATAAACACTTCATTTTGAACATATTCACATGGTAATATTACTTTATGTATTCTTGCATGAAGAACAATAAACATGGGCTTTGCATAAGAATTTTTGGCATCCAGAACATGTAATACTTGTTTTATTATCACAAGAATAAGGGCAATAGCTGCACCCAGTGGCGTAACTACCACGGTAACTCCCTGCAGGGGGGTCCGAGCTCCCAGCCTCCCGCCGTGACCGCGATCGCGTGTGCCCGAGGAGAGGAGGGAGGATGGGAAGTGAGTGAAACTCCGCTTCCTGCAGCTGCGTCTGCCCCTCCTCTCCTCTCAGCAATGGGTCAGCTGAGCGTGGGAGGCACAGTGCAAAAAGGTGAGGCAAAAATCTCACCCCCCCGTTCTTCATATGTCACTGGGCAAAGCAAAATTCTCACTACCCCCCCCCCCCACTCCTCACCTATGGGGCTCCGATGCAATTCCTGCACCAGGGCCCGCGATGGTGACGTTACGCCACTGACTGCACGTTTTTCATTTTACTCTTGAAGCACCGCTGGTAGAGCCCATGGGGGTAGAAGTGGTTGTGGAGGCCATGGTTTCACTTTCCTGAGCATGTTGCTGGATGCTCTGTACAAGGCCTGTACAATATAAGAACCCTTCTGAAAACAAGGAGATAAGCCAGGAAGACAGACTTACTTAGCAAAAAAAATCATTTGGAGGCCTTTAGAGCTCAGCTTTACAAAATAAGGCCCTCTTACACAGTCCATTCTGCGCAGAATATACACATGTAGTGCACACCTAGTGAACTCTCTGGATGCGCTCTACATTTTAGTATAGACTGCGCACCAACAATAATCAATATAAAGCCATTTTTATGGTGCACAGAGCTCAATGCATACACACGGCAGATCGAGTGTACGACCCCATTGAAATAATTTAGGAAATAAATAAATTGATATACTATAGTAGATGCAATAAATAGACCCAACTGAGGTTATAACTCCTTTATTTCACTGAAAATATGGCCTCACAGCTGTAAAAAATTATACCAGGTCGCTATGACCCGAACACGACAAGTGTACAAATTGGCGTGTAGCTAAAAGTAAACACAAAAAAAAAATTTAAAATACTCATAGATAGGTCCCCCCAAATGAGGATAAGTCAAGTAACCTCAAGCTTTAGAAACTTATAGAAAAATATCTACAAGTCCACAAAAAATTGTCTACGGGTCACTATGACCCGAACAGAACAGCAGGGCGGGCTCCACTCAACCTACAGTCATGGAAGGCTCTGAGCGACATCGCTGCAAACTTGGGTGCAGCCCCATGCCGAGGCAAGGTGACACACGTGCCTCACTTCTACCATTTGCACTTCATGGCTTAATGAATTGGATGGCTACAGAAGTCTTTTGGCCTGCTGGTTAACCGTTTGATATGCAATATGCCGACATGATGGAATTCTGCTCTGCATATGGAGCATCAACTGTGGCAGCAGCGATGAGCCCTTGTGCAGTGTATAATGACATAAATTGGACCAACGTGATCCTGAGGTGGGGAAATCATGCTGCTGGAGTGGTTACAGATCAAGGACCTCTGCACCCTTCTGCACAGTTCAGAAATGGCTGCTAAAATGTTTGGAGCAGACAATGTCATTATCAGCATGACTATTAAGGTCACCTACATGCTGGAGCACACTTTGACCAGTATGCGATCAGGTGTTGGTCCAAGAGGAAGAGGAGGAAATAGAAGAGAAGGCATATGAAATCAGTGTTTCTGAGCATATTAGGACCTTTTCCTAGTCTGCTCCAGACGTGTCTGCTGCAAAAGTGTCTGATTTAAAGTGTCCAGATACGAAATAGACCTGAAATGAGTGAGTGAGAGTTACCCCCTACATTTCCTCCCTCATCTCTGTCTATCATCCCACCCTTTCTCTACGTTCTTCAAATGACCTTTGACTAACATCTGCACTAATCCGATCCTCCCACTCCCGGCTCCAAGACTTCTCCTGAGCTGCACGAATCCTCTGAAATGCTCTACCCCAAGAAATCAGGACTATCCACAACTTGCATGGCTTCAGACGATCCCTAAAAAAAAAAAAAGATTTATTATTATTATTATTATTATATGCGGAAGGGATAACAAGATCTGAAAGGTCCAGATTATTGTTAATACAAAGGCAGGTGGCATGGGAGGGTGGAGTAGAGGGATCGGCGAGGGCTCATGATAGCAGCCAAACTGTTGATGAAGGTGCAGGAGCCGAACTAGAAATGGAGGAGGAAGAGGCGATGTTCACGGAAGACTCAGCAGATGAGGGAGATATTGATCAGATTTCTGTTGTGCAAGGTTTGCAGGAGAGGGAGGAGGAAGCAAACCAGGACCGCACCGTCCATTGGACAGTGTGAGCCCTGTCATTCAGGAGGCAAGAGGCAGGGGGAGCGGCAGTGCAGAAGGGGGCGGCTCCTCATGCACATAAAGTCCCCCTGTCATGGTGCCGGCGGCTCAGCGCAGGTAAGCGGCGACCCGTCAGAGCACAACTGAAGGGGTGGCAGCGCTGGGCTCCACCAGCACCCCCCCTCCCGGACCTCGCCTGCTGCTGGAGGGGCGGCAGCGCTGGTTTCTGCCAGCAACCCCCCCGGTCATCACCTGCGCGGCTCAGGCGGCAGTGGGGCTTGGTGCACCCCTGCTTGTCTCCACCAACATAACAAGGACTTAGGCCTCATGGATGTGCAAGACATATGAATGCCTACTTGTTGTATTATCTGCAACGTAATCTCCAGATTGTTAGGATTTAAAATAATGCCGACTACTGGGTTGCCACACTGTTAGATCCCTGGTACAAGAGTAGATTTGGCCAAATTCTTCCCATGCTGGAAAGGGACGCACACATTCAGGAGTATCAAAAGAAGCTGGTCGCCACAAATGGTATTCCCTTGTCAGGTCCCTCTGCTTGAAGTCTGAAGTGAACACCTACTTCCTGAATCCTTATTAGGGGACTGAGCACTTGATGCCTTATTTGGGCATGTGTCTCATCCCTGCTAAGGAGGAGGAATTAGCTGAATGTAGTGAGGTTGAGTAGGCACAGAAGGAGTCCAGTGAGGAGGCAGTGGGAGCTGATCTAAAGGGACAATCTGTAAGCAGAGTACCAGTCCTAAGGTCATTCAGGCTTACAGGGCCTGGTGGCAGAACTGGAGGCTGGTGGGTTTTATGGCCACTAGCCACTCAAGTGGAACTTTCTGGGACAACAGCAGTATAGAGGGTAAGGGAACAGCTAGAGGTAACGATACCCGCAGGACCCACACTACCAGCCTGACAGAAGGTAACACACAGGAATTAAGAGGGACTACTGAAGGGCTGAAGGCACCAGGAAACCTACAAACAAGGGAGATTAGCAGTAATGCCTTATTACTCATCCAGCATAGTGGACTACAGTTTTCATCAGACGGACCAGACCACATTCCTGGTGGTGGATGTGTGCACTTCATCTGCTATAGAAACGTGCAGTAAAAAGTAAAGCAAAGACTGGCTCCTTGTGTCTCCTTCCTTCACTACACCTTATCAACCTCATCTCCTTGGGAGCCAGCCCTAGTTGATAAGGGTTAAACTCCTGCACTGCCACTACCATCTGTCTCAATGGGATCATCTGCAATGCCAGCCATATATTGAGTGAACTTCCCAACTGGCATCACAAGTTATTATTTATTTTTATTTATGTCTCCATTTTTCAATCTCCTTTTACATTGGCGGTTAGGGTCACAGCTGTTGGGCACCACCACCATGAACCTAACCCCTGGACCAGCTGCTGAGTACCCCAGCCCTTGCAACTGACACAAATACACAAACTATTTTTTAGAGATTAAGCCCACATATCCTGGTGCTCAGTGGCCAAACTGAGCTTTTTTAAGTTTACCCCAACAGAGCCTAGTGCAGTGGCCAAACAGAGCTTTTTTAAGCTTAGCCCAACAGAGCCTAGTACATTGGCCACACAGAGGTTTTTTTAGACATTAAGTCTACAGATTCTGGTGTACAGTAGCTACACACATCTTTCTTTCTGATTAGCTCCACAGAACCTGGTGCACAGTGGCCAAAAGCTGTTTTTTTAAGAATAGCCCAAGAGAGCCTTGTGCAGTGGCCATAGTTGTTTGAGCGATTTGCCAAACACAACTTGGTTCAGTGACCACAAAGAGCTTTTTTTAGAGTTTAAGTCCAAAGGTCCTGTGCACAATGGCTAGAGCATTTTTTTAAATAAGCTTAAGAGCCTGGTGCAGTGACCACACAAATCTATTTTTTAAGAATAGTCTTACTGAGCCTAGAGCAGTGGCCATATATAGCTTACAGCTTTTTGAGAGATTACCTCAACAGGGCCTGGTGCAGTGGCAACACAGAGTTTATTTAAAGATAAAGCCCAAGAGTACCTTGGTGTAGTGGGCACTGAGATATTTTAAGACTAGCTGAACAGTGTCCATGCAGAGGTTTTGTTTTTGGAGGTTTGCCCAAGAGAACCTTGTGCAGTGGCAACACAATTTTTTTTAACATAAAACCCACAGATCCTGGTGCCCAAACAGAGCTATTTTAAAAATTAGCCCAACAGAGCATAGTGCAGTGGCCACACAAAGGATGTTACGTGGCAAAAGACTCAGAGAAAGAAATGAGTGCCTAATGTATGCAGCAATGCAAAGAAACAAAACTATTTTGTAAAGTTAGCTGTTCCAAGAATCTCTGGGTGTCCCTTCATGTGTGTGGGAGCCCCTATACTCGAGAATGAAAAGATGGATTCCGACCGAGAAGTAAAAATGAGTGCCTTGTGCCCCACACAGACTTCCACATATAATCAAGGACCCATTGGCAAAGCATGTTGTTGGGGCAGCAGAGCACCTGGTTTCATTAATAAACTGCCAATATTTGCTTACAAAGCAACATTTGTATATCTCAGATATTTTCGGACATTGCATTTTACCCTCAGAATATCTCATGTATATGTAGAACTCGTCCCCACAATGCCCCATGTTCCACAAGATTTAAAACTCTACAAATGCTGCAAAAACACATTAACACAAAAAATGACACTGAAATATTTATGTGAGGCTGTTCAGCTTATTGAGATTAATTCTGTGCATTCACCAAACGCTTCATTGACACTGGTGCTCGTTCAGTGTTGATGTGATGAAAATTGTTGTCTGACTGTGCATAAAATAAATGACAAGTAGATGTGGAAATAAAGGTATTACTGTATGTGTAAACTAAACAGTTCATTGCAGAAATGCAAATGACAACAGATCTCATGTTAAAATATTATGGTCAAGAATATTGTCGATGTTTTATATTGAACAAACAGTATTTCATGAAATAGAGATGGCCACATAGCAAAACTCAAAATTAGACTCTCATTAAGATACCTTGAGAAAACATTAATTGTTATGATTCCATACCCTATCCATAACCCTCAAACCAACTCAGTACTGCTGCCATACTATATAAGACACATGCTAATAGTATTGCTTCTCGGAGATTATGGCTTGGGATCAGAGTTTTAAAGTGGTTTTTCAGGATACTGTAAAATTAATTACTGCATATATTTAATAGCTCTCATAACTGGATAAAATTATGTGTTCAATGTAAATATCCATATATCTGTCATGCTAGGTTTAGGAAGGTACCTTGCAATAGGGAAGGGAAAGAAATCCCTGAGCCTAGGGAATGGGGAGGTGGGGACCCCTAACCAAACCTTTTGCTGGCTCCTGGCTCCCCTCATAGGTTCCACGCCTATGCACTGAGCAGGATACCAGGCCCTTGCTGACCCTGACCTGTGCCCTAGGTAGGGAATGGATGGGATGAGTGCTTAGTCAAATTCTCTAAGTACTAAAGAACACACAGGGGGCACACACAGGGAAAGTACATGAGCAACCTATCTCCAGGAAGACTCTGGAAGAGGTACAGCAATATGCAGAGATAATTCAGATAACAAGCTGACTGCTTGCATCCAAGGCCTGAAAAAATATAACGCTATCACCAGCAAACACCAATGGGAAATGTAAAGATTTAAGGACACAAGGGGAACCCTATGCTGTTTTTGTTCAAACAATTTATTTATTTATAAACCAGTAATTTTAAAAATACTGTGGGATGACCTCTGTTTTGGATTACCAGCCAAGCTAAAGCCACCAGCGGTGGCCTGGAGTTGTCTGCTTTACGCTAGGTGGTTATTAAAAATAGGGGGACCCCACATAGTTTTGCTTTATTAATTAGTTTTATCAAAATACAAGGCTAAGGCCCCTTTCAAATCAGCTGTAATCGCTGATCTCGGCAGTTGCGCTGAAAAAAACGCAACTGCCGCGATTACCGCATAACGGCCGCACTTGCGGTTCACTTGCGGCAAGCCCCATGCAATGTCTATGGGGCTTACGGTAAGTGTGCGACAGGTGCGGCAAGTGTGGTTTCGGAACTTGCGGCAGATGCGGCCGCGAAAAAAAAACGCGGCTGACCACGTTTTTTTTGGGGCCGCATCTGCCGCAAGTGCCGAGACCGCAACTATAACGCACTTGCCGCACCTGCCGCAAACCCCATAGACATAGCATGGGGCTTGCCACAAGTGAACCACACGTGCGGACGTTATGCGGTAATCGCGGCAGTTGCGTTTTTTTCACCGCAACTGCCACGATCAGCGCTTTACTGCTTATGTGAAAGGGGCCTAAGCCTGGTTTCACATCAGCAGTAATTTACAATCGCGGCAGATCAGGCAGATTGCACCACATCTGCCGCGTAACGGCCGACTTGCCGTATGAATGCCGGAAGGTGCCGGATTCAGCAAAACCACACTTGTCGCACCTGATTGCAAATCTCATAGAGATTGAATGGGGCTTGCCACAAGTTGGCCATTACGTAGCAGATGCGGTGAAATCTGTTGGATCGGCCACGATTGTAAATTAACGCTTATGTGAAAGGTCCCTAAAACACTCTTTAGTGCCACATGAAAGGCACTGAAGGATGAAAGCTTAGGCCAGTTTCACATTGCAGGTCAGATCCGATCCGAGGCTGTAAGGGTGAACCTGACAGCCCCGGATTGGATCAGCACACAGAACCGGAGGGCTCATATGCCCTCCGGTCCGGTGTGCTGCCACCAATGATGAATCAGGACCGCGGCTAGCATGGAGCTAGCCACGGTCCTGAAACAACTGCGGCGTGTAGCCGCAGGTGACCGGTTCCCGGATCCTCCCGAATCGGTGCACTCCGGCCCCATAGGCTTCCATGTTAGGGAGAGCCGGATTGCCCCTCATCCGGGTGGATCCGGGCGAATCTGGGAGAATCCAGGAGAAGGCAATTAGAGGAGATATTCTCCTCTCGGACACAAAAACGCTGCAAGCAACGTTTTTGTGTCCGTGAGAGAATTCTGAATTCTCCAGGATGGTCCCGGACAGATAGAAACCGGATAGCAGAGAGCTGCCATCCGGCTTCTATCCGGCCCCATAGCCTACTATGGGGCCAAAATCTGGTCCTGGTCCGGCCTTACAATACATGGGGGGTGGCACACTATATAGCTATTTGTCATCTATGAATCTATCTATAAATCTATTTATCTATCTATTAATCTGTCTACACTATCTATGTATTCTTTAAATTTATCTATATGTCTTTCTTTTCATCTATCTATTCTTTGCAACTATCTATCCCCCTATTTATGTATAAATCTATCTATCCTATCTATAAATTCAACTATCTTATTTATCTATCTATCTATCTATCTATCTAATGAAAAAAAGTTATTGAGCAGCGTTTCTTATTTTAGCAGGATGCTAGGTGCTTTCTCAGTCCTCAAGGTGGGAATCAACCACCAATTTCAGATATAAAACAGAAAAAAAACTGCATAGCACTCACAGACTAATGTGAACCGGTGCCAGCAGGGCTGCTGGATCAAATAACTAGAAAAAAATATTATTTGATCCAGCAGCCCTGCTGGCACCGGTTCACATTAGTTTGTGAGTGCTATGCAGTTTTTTTTCTGTTTTGTATCTTATGGAGTGGCTGGCTCCATGCTGCAATTTGCACCCTTGTTGACTGCAGGTGATCTAGGGTTGAGATGGAGTCTGCCCACTGAGAGGTGGGGGGTGGACAAGGAGGATAGGGATATCAGCGTAGGACTCGTCGGACCTGAAGTCACTTTGTCGCAGTCGACGAGCAAACAGACATTGGCCAATGTGTGTACCAAGAACTTCAGAAATAAAAAGATAAGATTTTGAGTTTTTTGAAAAAACGTAAGTTTCTAACTTTTTTCTCATATATATATATATATAGCTTATTAGCATATGTACATCATTGGTAGTAACCGAGTGCTGCAGAGTATTTTTTTCTAGCAATTTCAGATATAGTTATAAATAAAGGCTGCAGCACTCCAGATTAAGGTTGTTAACTCGCCTTTAATGGCCTTCATGCAAAGGTAGCGACGTTTCGGTCCTCAGACCTTCTTCCAGCCTGGAAGAAGGTCTGATGACTGAAACGTCGCTACCTTTGCCTGAAAGCCATTAAAGGCGAGTTAACAACCTTAATCTGGAGTGCTGCAGCCTTTATTTATAACTCTATCTATCTATCTATCTACAGTTTAAAAGCGGGTCACAGCACTTCTTTCTTAAGCAAGGGTTGTTTAATCCAGCTCAGGCATACATGGCGACGTTTCGAGCTGTGCAAGCTCTTTATCCAGCTGGATAAAGAGCTTGCACAGCTCGAAATATCGCCATGTATGCCTGAGCGTTTCGAGCTGAGCAAGCTCTTTATCCAGCTGGATAAAGAGCTTGCACAGCTCGAAAAGTCGCCATGTATGCCTGAGCTGGATTAAACAACCCTTGCTTAAGAAAGAAGTGCTGTGACCCTCTTTTGAACTGTATGTATTACAGGGGCTGGAAGGAGCCCCTGGGATGCTCTGCACTCTGAAAAAAAACAGCTGAACACTCTGCTTCTGCTATTATTGTGTATCTATCTATCTATCTATCTTTATATTTTTTCCAACTATTTTTTCCATCTATCAATCATCTATCCTTTCTTTTTCTTTCTTTCTCTTTCTTTCTTTCTTTCTTTCTTTCTTTCTTTCTTTCTTTTCTTTCTTTCTTTCTTTCTTTCTTTTCTTTCTTTCTTTTCTTTCCTTTCCTTTCCTTTCCTATCCATTCATCCAACCATCTATCTATATATTTATCTTTAAATCTATGTATAGCAAAAACTGAAGAGCAGCACATAGAAAAAGATACTTCAAGTGCAATGCCTACCTTACAATATTTCAATTGCTGCATACATACCAAAAAGTAAAGCAGGCAGCACTCAAAAAAATTGCAGCAACAGACCTTTATTAGCCCTGGTGGTTCTGTGGCAACATTTCAATTCAATAGAATCTTTCTCAAGCAGTGATTAGCAGTGATGAGTGAGTATACTCGTTACTATTTGCTATTCGCACGAATAGTATGATATTCGCGATACTAGTTACTCGGCGAGTTTTTTAAATTTTACTCCTGATATTTGAGTGAGCTGAAAAGCATGTCTCCTGGCTGATTTTCAGCCAATAAACATGCTTGGATTGCTTTCCAGTCATAGTAATGCCATACTCATCTTTGATAACTGCATTAATGTGATTGGCAGGTGCAGTATAACAAAAAAAAAAGACGCACAAATAGAATAGCATGAGGTCTAAGTGGGGTCTGTAAAAAGGCAGAGATGGATGAGAACATGCTCAAACTGCATGATAACAGTATACAGACATGGTGTACACTGTCTGCATACTGGTCTGCCATACAGCTGTGACAAAACCTAGTAAAGATAGATAGAATACGTAGATCAGGCTTATCAGACTCCTACTGCTGCTACCAGGCCACTCAGTCTCCAGCTAAATCACTTCCCTGGTACCTATTAAGCTACTTGCATATTCACTGCACTGTCAGACAAACAGCCACTCACAGACACTCACACTCTGTGAGAGCGTCTCTGAATGGCTGTTGTAATCAGACTGCATTTCCGCAATCTAGAAGGTGATTGTATTTGCTTGCCATGCACATTAGTGTATGGCAACCAACCTGCCATCATAGGGTGTTAAATAAACAAATAATTAATAAAAAAAAAAACATGGGGCTTTGCAGTATTTTTAAGTTTAGCATGATGAAAGCCGACAGCTGTGATCTGCCACCCTCAGCTGCCTAATTTTACCTTGGCTGGAAAAAAAATGCATGGGCTCTGCCCTATTTTTAATTGCAATCCAAGGTAAAACTAGGCAGCTGAGTGCTGGTATTCTCAGCGCGTTGAGGGCCCATTGTTTTAGGATCATTTTAGAATAGCAGCCCACAGCCTCCCCTGAAAATGTTGCATTTTTCGTAGTGCCATTTCCAGGCACTTTACTAGGCTCTTCCAGTGGTCCTGGTGGTGGGTAGCACACTGGGTAATAAGGGGTCAATACTAGCTTTGTTTTACCAACTGGTGTTAAGCCCTGAGATTCTTAATGTCAGCCCAAGTTAGACACGCCCATTAAGAATCTCCAATAAAGGGTTAAAAAAAGACACCACACAGAGAAAAAATACTGCTGGTATTCTTATGGTTAGGAGTGTTCCCAGCAATCAGGTCTGACAGTTCAGAAGTGCTGTACCACATTGCTTTTCTTTCCTTGCACATGTCATTCTGATTTCTTTTTTTCTGCCTCAAAATCTGCACCAAATCTGCAAGAACAAAACACATTGGCACAGCAATTCTGAACTCTTATAGACTTTGCTGGCTTAAATATAAACATGCAGATTTTGATGCAGATTCTCAAAATCTGCTTCAAAACAAGCATCAATGTACCATGTGCACGGGAACTTACAACAATTTGGTGAGGTCATGTTCACTGAAAGCATACCCCATATGCTGTAAGAACAGACACGCGTGAGAGTGTGACAAGTGGTGCCATCACAAACATTACTGCAGTTCAGACTCAATAGTCACACAGGGCTATTCCACAGGTTTGAACTGCGCTGCCCTCCCTGACATCACCACACCTCACATGCGCTGTCTTGTGATACCAGCAAGATACAGTATATCCACTCCACTACATCTCACGCAATATCACGGTTCTCACAAGACACCTATTGTTACGAGCACTGATGCCACTGAGGTTATCCAAAGTCGCACAGCAGGATTCCCTGTTGCGTGATACCAACTTTGTAACCTGAGATAACTTTAGGGAAGTCATGAGGATGTCTGAGGTTTATGAACGGACCTGAAAGCATGGTTACAGCAGCTCTGAAGCTTGCTAAGGAAAATTATAGTAAGATAATGTCTTTGTCAAAGCAGCGGGGCTCCATTGTAAAATGGTTTGAGCTGTGTTTGACAGATTTTGCGCCCTATCGAAGGTGTTTTCTAGGCCCTTGATTTAGCATCCCATTGATTTGCATGGTGTTCGGGCATGCGGCAAACTGTTCATTGATCTATTTGACGACTATATGTCTTTCGGTGAACTGAACCCGAACTTCGAAAGGTTTGCTCATCTCTACTTTGGAGCAATTTGAATCCACTAAACTTTGCAGAATTGTTCAGCCTTTGTTTCGAGCCTGAACCTCCTTTTTAAGGTCATGCCACAGCATTTTAATTGGATTGAGGTAAGGACTTTGACTAGGCAACTCCAAAGTTTACATTTTTTTATCTTAAGCCATTTAGAGGTGGACTTGTGGTGTTTGTTGTCCTGCTGCATAACCAAAGTGCACTTCAGCTTGAGGTCATGAATAGATGGCCAGACATCTTCCTTCATGATTTTTTTGTAGATGGCAGAATTCTTGGTTCCATTTATTACAACAAGAAATGGAGGAACTTCATTGGGTCTCATAAATGTTTGCGGGACATTACAGCTGCAAACACATGGGTGCAGTGGACCGACTTATTTGCCCAGTAGTAGTAGTAGTTGACCCCAAATTTTTTTATTTCTGGAACATTAGTGGGGATCTATCAATGGTAATAGATTGAGGTTGGCTTTTGGATACTGTACTGACAGGCTTACAAGTTAGTCTGGATGGTGATGAGGTCCAGTACATTTTCGCTTAGAAAATTTTGAAACAATTCATGGGGCTAAGGTTGGTGACAGTATCTGCCATGAAAAGGGGAATTTGTGGGGAATAGGATGGGTCGGGATGCTACAAAGGATGTGGGGCTGCCGAACTTGGTTCTGCCTCTGCCACATCAGCAGTGACAACTGATGGGGTGTGGAACCCCCTGGAGGAAGCCAAGTCATCACAGTCCCCTGAGAACAGCTCTATTTCAGAGGCCGATTCTATCTCTGATCCGGAGCTACGGCAGGCTAGCAGCATGTATGCTTGCTCAGCAGAAAACATTGTGTGGGCCTTTTTTTTATTATGGATAGATAGTACTTTCCAAAAAAGTAAACTAAACTTTTTTTTACCCTAACCCTAGTTTTGAATCCTAAACCTAAGCCTAACCCTAGATAAGAAAGAGATTTATAGAAAAGAAAAAAAAAAAAATTTGATTAGGGAAATGACAGAGGGTTGAATGATCATGGGGTGCGATAAAAAATTTACATACATATTTTATGATTTTTAGATTGCAAACTTTTTTTTCCTCTTATGACAGCAAGTAGTTTCTCTCTCTTCTCTCACAAAACAACTACAAAGGAGAGAGGAGAGAGGCACACCTAAGTGCTGCCATAATTACTAAATATTGGAGATTTTATCTCCATGATAGGAGCTATTTCATTGTTCAAATCTCAGCAACCAATAAGGGTAAGCACAATGCACATGTGTTGCACCATTTTGCAAAGAAGAGGAGAATGGAGGCCATGTGGATGCGGGGGACTAATGACTTATTGAGGTACGGGGCGGAGGAGGGAAACAGGGGACACCACCAGACACCTGGGAGAGGATATATCTCTCCCATCTGATATGTCAGATGGGATAGAACTATAGACAGTGCGGCAGTAACTATTGGCAGTACTGGCAGGGAAGGTACACAGAAGCGACGGTACTGAGATGGAATGAGGGTGACTGGGCTGACATTTCTCTCCGATCTGATCATTTGATCATGATCAGATTGGAGAGAAATCCACAGTAAGCAGCTGCAGGCAGCAGCGTCTGGCGTTCTTTTGTGGAGCCCACTGGGACGGGGTACTCGGTGCCGGACCGGGGTATCACGCGGGTTATCACGGCGGTCTTGGTCCGGACCGTGTCCCGAGCCCACAAGTAATGGGGGCTTTTTACAGGGGAGAAAGTCATGATGCCACCTGTGGTGTGTGGTCAGGGTGACCACCGCTGCTGCAGAACCTCCGGGGATGATGTTTGGCAGCCGGTGATGTATCGGCTCTCTACGGGCAGAGCCTGGTTCCCCGGGGCAGTGGTGATAATAGTCTGTAGATGATGCAGAATAGGGGTAGTGATAGAGATAATAGCAGTTTGTGAGGGTGAGAAGGGTTTGAGCGCAAGGATCACACTGACTCACGGTTTTGTAGTTTTCCATGTCTTTACTGTCTGTGTTATTCAGCAAAGTACTGTCCACGGAGTCTGTACCGGGGCTGGGTTGTTCCCACCTTGGCCGGGTCCTTGGCTTCCCACTCCTGCGCTGTGTGTGTGTGGCCCTGCTGCTGCTTTAGCTAGGCTGCCGGCTTTGTCTCCTCTCACAGGTACCCACTTGCTAATCAACTTGAGTCTTATCTTTGTGTTTCTGATCCCGCCGTGTTGCTTCGCTGTGGTACAATGAAGATATATAACCTCCACTAGTCAGGGTTTACTGTGCTGCTTGTGTCAGGCACAATTTCGGATCTGGTATCCGGTCTTTGTGCTCCTCCGGGGCGAGTTATAGGGTAACTCAGTCTCCCAGATGTATTCTTCTGTTTCTCTTAACTCCTTTCCTCAGACCCTGGCTAAGCCTGGAATTGGGCAGCGGACTGTGAGGTGAGCCTAAGGCAGCTCCTTTACACCCAAGTCCTTTTTCCTCAGTCCTCCCAGGAATTGAACTAACTGCCACTTCCACCCAGAATATATAGGGAAGCAGCTTTAGGTCCCCCTTCTGGCTTGTAGGTGCAAGTGTAGTGTTGTGGATTGTGTGGAGATTTAACCCTTGGTGATGTTACTGTGGCACATTAACCCCTGGGGTGCCACATTCCCCCTTAGTGAAGAAAAGTACTCCGGGACTGTAGAAAAACAAACAAACAACATATCAAAACAATTAATATATACAAAGTCTCAAAAATAAAAATATACAAAAACCACTGAAATACAAAAAGAGTCCAAAAAGTTCAAAAACAAATCAGTCCTTCCGGGGGTTTAGTGTATTGCCTCCGGGGCTGGTAAGTATATACACTTAGTCTTTACCACAACCAGTTCCATGGTAAGTATGGTCCGTAGTTAATAAAAATTAAGAAAAGTTCAAGAATATGTAAATAGTTCAAACAGCATAGTCCCTGTAGGTACTAAGCTTTTTTAACGTTACAACAATATTATTAACAAGTCTCTACGGGTGTCTCTGGATTAAGTGCAGTAGGCTCCTAAGCCCTCAGGTCACTGCATAAGAGGCCAAGTTCTTACTCTCCGTGGCTGCCGCCTAACACCACGCTACTCTCACCCTTTCTGTACACCTTCACTTTAATGGGTTCTATTTAACTATATACTACTATAACATATATACATTTCATTTGATTTCATACTTTAATCTCTGCACCTAGCCGGTATCTGACCCTAGGTACTACGCTGTGATCCTCGTAATGCTGGTGTACTGGGTGTACTTAGCATAATGGTGTGGGTGGACGTGTACATACTTGGAGTGTCTGGTACTATTGCGGATGGACATCTGATAGTAGGACTGGCAAGCTCACTGGGACCAGGAATTGGTTCTTCTTCTTCAGGCTCGATTTCCAGCTCATAATGTCTTGGAACTTCTTGTAGTACGAGTTCTGGCGTTGGTGCTACCATTGAAGGGAAAGCAATCATGGGAACTACAACTGCTCCATAGTAATTTGGCCTTATTTTGTGAAAATCTACTAAGACGGTATGGAATACTTCTTCTTCTTTCTTGACAGGTTGGACCTGTACGGGTAAGGTTACTTCTAGTGTCTTCAGGGTTTCAGGACACGGTTTAAGGTGGTCTCTTGACACAACTGCTGATGTCCTTCCTTCGTCTTTGCTGATTAGACACACTTTGGCATTGGCTAAATTTGATGGTAAGACTGTATATGGGGTGGTTTTCCACTGATTATCCAATTTGTTGGTGTGTCTCTTTCTCTTGAAAACTTGCTCACCAGGTTGTAATGGGGTTGCTAGAGCATTTTGGTTAAAGGTTCTCTCTTGTCTTTCTCTAGCTTGCTGGAGACTTTTCTCTACGCACTCTTGTACTTTGCGATACTGCTATTGACGTAGGGTATCCCTATTGGATTCTTCAACTTCTGCATCTGGCTTCAGAACTCCCATATCTAAATCAGTTGGCAATTTACCGGGCCTTGCTCGCATAAGGTAGCCTGGGGTGCAGTTTGCAGAACTCACCGGGACATGGTTGTACAAGTCTACCAAGTCGGGTAATTTCTCTGGCCATTGATTTCTCTCTGACTCTGGTAAGGTTTTCAACAGGTCAATTAGAATATAGTTCATCTTTTCGCATAAGCCATTGGTTTGGGGATGATAGGCTGTCGTGCGGATCTTCTTACAGCCGTACATGTTGCTGAATTCTTGGAAAATCTCTGACTCAAAGGCTGGACCTTGATCTGCAAGGACTTGTTCCGGGTAGCCATGAGGTCTACAGAAATATGTCTGAAATGCTCTAGCAGCTGTCTTCGCTGTCAGGTCCTTGACGGGTACCACCACTAAGAAGCTGGAGTAATGATCCATGATGGTTAAGGCATAGACATAGCGTGACCGGCTTGGTGACAACTTGACATGGTCTAACGCAACTAACTCAAGTGGTTGCTTGGTTACTATGGACTGGAGTGGGGCTCTCTGTGGATCTTAACTTCTGAGGTTGAACGGGCCACATTTTCTACACCAATCTTCAATTGATTTTCTCATGCCAACCCAATAGAATATTTCTCTTAAGAGAACTTCCAACTTCTTCCATCCAAAATGACCTGCACTGTCGTGGTAGGCTTCTAAGACCATTTTGACGTCTCTCTTGGGTACAATAATCTGCCAGACCAACTCATGTGCTTTAGGGTTGGTGTGCCTTCTGCAGAGCTTCCCTTGATATAGAACAACTTGCTTCTCTCTTTCCAGAGTTGTTGGGTCTCAGCTGGAGCATTCTGATTAGGGCACGCATCTTGTTGTGTAAGCAGTTCTTTCACTAGTTTCACAGCTGGGTAGCTATACTGGATGTCAGCCCATCCATGGTGTGCTAACGGATTGAGATTTGCCTCCTGTTGTTTTGGTAGATGTCGGGTTGATACTTCTCTACCTTAAAACGGTGAAAGGCTGGTAGCTCAATTTCTTCCAGCTCCTCCGGTTCCTCTTCCACGTCTTTCAGGTGTGGCATCCGGGATAAGGCGTCTGCATTTCCGTTCTTGTGGCCTGCCCTATATTTGATGACAAAGTTGTAGTTAGACAGCCGGGCTGTCCATCGCTGCTCCAATGCACCTAATTTTGCTAAGTCCAGGTGGGTAAACGGGTTGTTATCTGTGTAGATGGTGAATTCTGCAGCTGCTAAGTAGTGCTTGAAACGCTCGGTTACAGCCCAAACTACTGCCAGTAGTTTTAACTTGAAGGAACTGTAATTCTCAGTGTTTCTTTCCGTAGGCTGGAGTTTCCTGCTTGCAAAGGCAATAACTCTCTCTTTGCCTCCTTGCTTCTGTGACAGTACTGCTCCCAGTCCCACATTGCTGGCATCCGTGTACAGAATGAAAGGTTAATGGTAATCCGGATACGCCAGGATCTCTTCTCCTTTCAGCGCACACTTTAGCTTTTTGAAGGAGTCTTCCTTCTCATCAATCCACTGGAAAGGGGGATTAAGGGTTGAAGGCCTTTTTGATGAATTTAACGTCAGGTTATAAGCTTTTATTTACATAACATGGATAAGCAACATAACTTATTTCAGGGACTGTAGGTAATAATGGGCTGCTGTGGCCAAAATATTTAACCAAGTCACAAGCAGTGTTGTGTCGTAATTTATAGGAGGGGAGTTTGGTTGATGGGTTTGGGTTAGGGTGCCATTACACATCGAAATATCGCTATGCAACATCGACAAAAAGTCACATGGTGTGGTCGTTGCAGTTGATATCGTCGGTGCGTTGTGTCATGTAACAGGGCAATGCGACTGCAATAAACGGCAGGGACGATTGTGCAAGCCCTTCAACCATACAATGTTGCATATGCGATCTGGCATGATCGTGCAGTGTGACGGCGCAACTACGATGTGGAACACAACTTCCCCTATTCACTACAATGTAAATGCTCAGATGCTGGGTTGCTCATACCCAGCACACAAAAGTTGTGTACAACATCCTAGTTGTGTTGCCTGCCGATATCTCCCTGTGTGACATCTCCTATGCGATCTTGGACAAGTGCCAAAAAGGTGCGCGCTCACGTGAAATTGTATGCGATATCAGAACGATATTGCGACGTGCAATGGAACCCTCACAGTTAACTTCCTTAATTGCTTCCTGTATTGTCATGCTTACGTAGATCGCTACAGCCTAACATCATTAATTACTTTTTAATGAACTAGAAGTGGGTTTGTGAGCCAGACTCATTAGTTCAACAACTGTATCTGACCTCACAAATGATTGTTTTGAAAGAATGAGCAAAATCATATTTAATATTTATTGTATCCCTTATATAAAAAGAAATATGTGTACTTATGCCAGTCTGAGATGTATACAGAATGCAGAAAATGGACTCAATCTGCAGAGAAACAATGGAGTATCCTTTTTCAAATAAAAAAATGTCTGTATTTTTTATTCATGTCACAAAATTTCATTATAGACCAGCTACCAATGAAGATAGTAGTAAGTAATGTTCCTGAAATTTTGTACAGCAGCACCTGAATAATTAGTTAATAAATATTAAAAACACATTCAGTTCCTTATTATTGCAAATTGTGATAGGTATTATTTTATCTTTATTATTGCCAATATTTTCTGTTAGTATTACATGTTGCTGGAATGCAACAAAGCTTTTACTTTTCAATGAAAAATTATGCATATTTTTTCTGATTAGAAATTGGTCATTTGTAATACATGATCCATATGATACTTGCAATTGAAAGATACTATTACCCTTTAGATATTAACAGTTGCCAATATGTCTTAATATGGAAACCATTAAGGACCATACCCCTTCATTGCCATTTTAAAATGGTAATCAGGAATAAGTAAAAAGTGCCTTTTCCCAAGCATAAATGCTAAGGGTGACAGCTATATTTGACAGCTGACACACTGCAGCATCGGTCCCAACCAGTTTTAGAACCAATCGGGGCTGATTAACCTCTTCAAAACCCCTCTGAATTGAGACAACAGCATCTAAGTGGTTTAAAGGGGGTTAAAAGACCACTTTTAACACTGCGTATTCGCACATGCTGGTAGTTACTATGATACCCCAAGGTCATCTAATGACCTCAGGGGACGGTGTCCAGTTAGATCCAGTTATAAGCAGGGTCTAAAAGGCTGAAAGTATTGCAATGCTTGAGACCAACGATCAAAGTGAAAAGAATGCATATGCCACATTGGGATTAAGGGATAAAGTAAAAGAAAACAGTTAAATAAAAAGTGTAAAAAAAAGTTTAAGAAAACAGAAAGAATGCAAACATAAATCATGAAAACCTATTTTGCCACTAAAAACACACTTTCCATCGGGTGTTTTCTCTTAATAGCATTTTTGCTTGATTTACATGGAAACCTCTTGAAAGTTCTCAGCATACAACAAAAGACTGTGATTCAGGCCTTATTATGAAAACTACTAATAATGTTCTCTATCATAAAATGTTAACAAAAAACCCTGACGTATCCATCACAAAACCAGCTCCCACTCTGGTTCATCATCTGCCACTGGATATATAAGGCTTCCTATTTGTTACTGTTAGGACAAAGGCACTGGAAAAGCAACATGACTCCCACCCCTCAAATAAAATCAAGTGATATCTTTGCTCCCAAATACAAATACCTTCACCCTCCTGATCATCCCCACTACGCCTAAACTATAACAATAGGTCACATATGTGGGATTATTAAAGTGCAGAGGGCCCAAATAACAATTTATGGGTATATGACATCAGAAGCACAAGTTAGGCACAATGTATGGGCTCTAAACTGGCATGTTTTCAATTCTCCAGAAAAAAATAATGGCATGGATATTACAAAATAGTCAATGCAGCTGTAGATCAATTTATTGACTGGTGCTATTTGAACAATGGGATGACATTTGTGGGGGGTTTTGTCTGCTGCTCTGGCAACTATTCTAATAAAATCTGTGCTCCTTCTGAGCCTTGCTATGTGGACAAACAGTAATTTCTGACCACATATAGGGCACACCCCATTCAGGAGATGTTGTGCAATGAATAGTAAGGAATGAAGCCTTGTGTAATTGATACATTTGCAGCTAATTAAAATACTACATTGTTACTGCTAAAATGTTATATTCCACATCCCAAAGTTATAAAACTACGTGAGGCACTTGTGGAGTCAAATCAATCACTACACCCTTAGTAACCAGGTGCGGTATCACATGATCACCCCTAGATGAATTCCTAAGTTTCCAATATGGGGTCACTGGTGGGATTTTCTGCTGTTCTAGCACCTCAGGGGCTTGGCTACAAGAGCCCACAATCAATTCAAATGGAATCTCCTTCTTCATATCCAATACCAGCTGTGTTGTTAAATAGTAGTCTGCAACCACATATGGGATATTGCAATGTTTGGTAACATTTTCTCACCGCACTCAGAAAAGGATTCATCAAGGGGTTTGTTTTACTAAATATGGTCACTTGGGGAGTTTCCTACTTTTTTTGCACCACAGGAGCTCTGCAAATATAACACGTTGTCCAAATTAGTTTTTTAAATATCAAATAGCGCTCTTTTCTTTTCAAGTTTTACATGTTCCCAAACAGTTTTGGACACCACATGAAATATCACTGTGTTTGAGAGTAATTGAATAACAAATTATGTGGTGCATCTTCTCCTTTTAACATAGCAGGGAAAATGAAACTATTTTTTTCTCATCTGAATGTTATAAAGTTTTAATCAACTGTAGATTGAAATTGATTAGTATACCCATAGATGAATTTCTTGATATGTGTAATGTGCTGTAGGATTACTCAGAGATCTATTAGCAGATGGGAGCACAGACAGAGAGACTGAAACCAAATTTAAAGCTGAACAAGTCTATATTTATAACACGTGGCAGATATAATGTGAAGTACATCAAATTAGTACGTTTATCAAACAGGTAACAACTGAAAGTCTTTTGAAATTGTTCTAGCACGATAACGTAAATAAGAAAAAGTCTCTACTAATAATTCTAACGGGAAAAAAACAAGTGAGAAAAACACAGTCCAAGAATAATAAACACCCAGAGGCCTGGAAATGAGAATCCACAGAAAAAACAAGTCCAGTTCTTATTAGCACAGTGCAGCTTTAAAAGAGTCCTGAATGTCCAGAGAGATGCGTCTGCACAATACACAGTTAAATAGTTCAATAAGTGCTGGCAGGGCACGCAAGGCTTACATTATACTGGGCTTGACTAAAGAGAAA
Organism: Allobates femoralis; assembly: GCA_033576535.1. Lineage (NCBI taxonomy): Eukaryota > Metazoa > Chordata > Amphibia > Anura > Aromobatidae > Allobates > Allobates femoralis. The sequence continues at coordinate 279,821,521 of JARQOC010000002.1, read as the reverse complement.
CAGAATCAGGGAACTAAACACCGGAAGCTGAAGTCAGTAGAGAACCTGGAGGCAGGTGAGATTGCTGGAGTCCAATCACAGTTGCCGAAGAGGCCAGAGAGGATCAGCTTTGAAGTGGAGCCGACTGGTAAAGCAACAGGGAGCCAGGAGTTCAAACTGAATACTCAAGCATGGCTAGACAGTAGGTTGAGGCTTATAAAGGCAGAGAGGAGGATCACATGAACAAGAGTGAGGCAGCGGACACATCTTGAAAAGGGGCAGGACACAGAATGCCAATAAAAGATCCAGAGTCCTGAATATGTCTAGTTTCTAAAATGGGGGTAACTTGTGGGGGTATCTGCTGTTTTGGCATGTCAGGGAAATTGCTAATGCGACATGGCATTTGCAATCTATTCTAGACAAATTTACACTCCAAAATTCAAATAGCTGCATTTCCCTTCTTAGCCCTGAAATGTGCCCAAACAGTGTTTTTTGACCCCATATGCAGTATAATCATGTTTGGGAGAAATTGCATAACAAATTATGGGGTCTGTTTTCTCCTATTAGACATTGTTAAAATTACACATATAGTACTAAACAACATTTTAGTGGAAAAAATAATAATTTTCACATCCACATTTTAAAACGTTCTGTGGATAAGCTATAGGTTTAAAATGCTCAACACATGCATAGATGAATTCCATGATGGATTTAGTTTTCAAAACTAGGTCACTTGTGTTGGTTTCTGCGCCAGAGTAGGGGTGTTAAAGAAACTTATTATATAGTAAGTGCAGCTGTAATCACACCTGCCTGTGCTATGCATACAAACTGCACACATGTTGCAGAGTAGGCTGGCAATTAATGGTAACAGTAGGGCTCACGTTATAGTGATATGTGGCATAATCACTCTCGTCCGCTGCACTAATGACTCAGAGAGATCAGTTACAGGGACACTAAAGCTTCATTTTCTGCCTGCAGCTGCTGCTCCAGCAAGCTGATTATACTGGATTCAAACACCATTTAAAGGGACACTGTCAGGTCATTTTTCAGTGTGATACTAATATTACCCTTGAATAGTGCCGGGGCAGACCTTTTAAAAACATGTAAAATCATTATTCTACCCTTTGTAGTTTCCATGTTATCAGCATTGTCAGACCCTGCAGAGAGCTGTTGCATTAGTTCTATCCATTTCAAGCAGAGACGATTAGTCCTGTGCTGTATAAACTGTCAAGTAATTATGCACTCCATCTCAGCAGCTCTCTTCTCCCTCTGCTCTCAGTGCAGTGTCAGGTTTCACTTTCTGGAGCTACTGTTCTGTTCAGGACAAAGCAGAAAGCTACAGGTCTGTCCTATATGATCTAGACTCCATTTGTTTCTGTAAAAAGGAATACCTGCTGGGCTGGGAGAGATCCTGTGTTTATCTGAACTTGTGGTTTTGCTGCAAAGAGAGCAGAGAGGAGGATACAGCCTCCATCCCCACTGATCTCTTGTGCTTTGATGTGACATGCATATTCATCTTATGGGGCGTGGACAGCAGAGAACTAAGTGGATCATTCACTATGAGTGACAGATGGAATTAATCTCTTTATTTAAAGTTTACAGAAGATAGCAGGGGAATATAAATAAAATAAATACATAAATAGAGAGCGCTTAGAGGGAGGGATTAGAAAATGATAGCAGTTATATATGGATTGTTGACCTGACAGTTTTCCTTTAACAATAATCCATTTATCTGCTGATATGTAGATTTTTTGAACATGTCTGGTTTGCTTTAAAAAGGGATTGTTCAAGTAAATTTCTAGACCTTTTTTTTAATCCATTTATTAGCTAAAATTATTGTTTACATTTATTTCTTAAAAATATGATTGTCATGCACAATAGGGTGAATATATCAATATTGTCAATTTTTTAGACAGTGCAAATTTTGACTAGACAGTCTTAAAATGTGGCATGCTTTTTATACTTTTGTATTGTATTGTTTTTGGCCTTGTATTGTATTTTCTAATTGTTTCTCATGATTGTTTAAATGTGAACTTTGTATTGTGAATGTGAAGCGCTACGGAATATGTTGGCGCTATATAAATAAAAATTATTATTATTATTATTATACTATGATTTATGTTCCTTTCACATCTTCCGTAAAGTGTAATTCCCGGCAGATCTGGCAGATGTCGTCACATCTGCCGGATCTGATGTGTAACTGATGACTTGTAGCACTGATCCGTCAAGCCCTATTCATTCTCGATGGGGCTTGCAGTGGGGTGCAGCAAGTGCGGTATTGCCGAGTACAGCATATCCGGCACTAGCGGCTGGGCAAAAAAAACGCTGCTAGCACCGGTTTGTTTGTGGTGCCGCAAGTGCCGCAAATGCCGGATTCGGCAATACTGCACGTGCCTCACATGACTGCAAGCCCCATAGAGAATGAATGGGACTTGCGGGATCAGTGCTGGAAGTTGGCCGTCATCTGTCGGGAATTAAACTTTACCGCAGATGTGAAAGCACCCTAAGTTGGTTTACTTTATGAGAGAGTTTTGTGCATTCTTGGAGCATTATTTCAACATTACACCATACCCTTTCTGGTAATCTACACCTCCATCCAGCTAGGGCAACCCTTTGTATATCAAGGCACAGAAAGTATCTAAAACTCATGATACATATGGTACATGTCATCAAACACAGATTTTTTTATGCAAATTGTGCACGTATCTTGGTATAATCTGCCCTAATGTATATAAGTACTGTATAACTGGAGCACTGCATGTTGGATTTACTAGGAGAGCTCTCACTATCCTTTCAGGGTCGTCAGCCATCTGTCCAATTCTGACAGCACATAAGAAATATTACAATGCTTATAAAATAGGTTTCCTTTATGTATTCTTTTCTTCCCCAAACACCTATATATCTGTTCTTGTCTTAGAAGAGTTAGTTAATTAAATACAATAACAGTAGTTTAGTACTCTAAATTACCACTTTCTGTGTCACCCTCCCCTTTTCTTGAGCATCATTTTAGCCAGCACTGCCATCTATTGTACACAACAATTTCTGAGTATCTAACAGTATTTATTTCTTTTATTAAGGTTCCCAAATTTGAGCAGTCTCTTCAGATGTGCTTATTTTAGGGCATACTATACATTTGAAATATTTGCTGAAATATTAAAATGCAATAGGAAATGGGAAGGAGGAAAGTATTTATTTGACTTTTTGCACAGTTATGGCTCTAGCTTTTAAAAGAGTGATGTAAATTCATCAACTCCACACGATTTTGTCAAATCTGACAGCTAACTTCGATGTTACGACAAATCTGGCCCCAGAGGATATTAAGGAAAGACACATGAGCCTATAATTTTCTTCTTCCACATGTAAGATGCTATAATGATCAAAAGAAAATGACTTTCTAACTACCACATCTCTTTGTGCTGTTTTCTTCATGCCTTCTGCACTAATTGAATCCCCCCAGAGTCACTGTATCAATTCTAACTTATGTATTAGGATTTAATCAGGCATGTTGAAAGACCAGCTTGGAGAGGTGAGGGGTCTTTTGTGAGGTGTCCATCTGCCTCAGATATTAGAGCCAGCTGAATGCAATGTGGATGGATAGCCCATGAAAGAACTGTCGGGACGCTGTCTATGAGATAAATTTTGGAAGGTAGTCCATCTAAGAATGCAAATAGGAAACAGTTTTTTACATTTATAAATAAAATCATAATATCGATCTATGCAATTCTTTTAAAAGAGCGGCATTTCATTACCTTGTATTGCCATGTGGGTATATCATATAAGATGTATAAAACAATAATTGTATTATAATTTTCTAGTTATAACAATGGTATTTTTTCACATTAAACTGAAAGTGCAAAGAGGAACCAAGTCTAAAGGCCACTTTACACACACAGATATCTGTGTCCAACTTCTGAACAGATTTCTGGTTGCAGTGAAATCATGGACACATTGTTACATTTTTTTGGCTGTGTACAAATGGAGCACTGTGTCCATGATTTCACTGCAACCAGAGATCTGTTCAGAAGTTGGTCACAGATATCTGTGTGTGTAACGTGGCCTTAAGACGTCACAGAACAACTCCAACTGTGGACATACAAATTACAATGGCTGAGGAGCAACAACATTTTTATGAGCTAGTCAAATTCTAGAACAATAGAGATGCTATAGAGTGAAATGAAAGAACATTCCATGCATGAAACCCTAACAATAAAAGCAATAAAAGTTGTACAAAATTGACCTGAACAGCACTTGTGGTGAATTTTACTATAGCTGTATGTTATAGAGGTTGAAGAAATTCTAAATCAGTTGAGATAAGAAAGCCCTAAATAATAGAAGAGATGTTATAAACAAAGATCATAAGCAGCAGTAACATTAAGTTGGAAACAATCCTAAAAAAAGGTCTCTACCAATTTGCAAATGGTGAACAAAACAAAGTTTGTTCCCCTGAATATGCAATGTTTTAAATTAAACCCTGGGATGGTCATTCCATAAATCTCACAATTACAGATACCTTTTTAGATCTAAACATAAGGCTACATTCACACATCCTTGAGTAATGTCCTATATCTGTCCATTTTCTCTCAACTCAAGGAGTTTCATTGACCCATACTCACTTCAGTTTTAAAACATTGATTGCTGTGTTCAACCTGTAAAGGCCCCGTTACACGTAGCAATATAGCTAACCATATCGCCGCAGAGTCACAGATTTTGTGATGTTGCGGCGACCTCGCCAGCGATATCGCTGCTTGTGACACGTAGCAGCAAGAAGGCCCCCACTATGAGATCGTTGATCGTTACGGAATGGCCTGGATAATTTTTTCATCTTTGGTCTCCCGCTGGGCATGCTGCATCGGTGTGTGTGACAGGGAAAACGACCAACGATCTTCATGCTACACCCGTGACAGATCCCAACAACCATCGGGGGTCAAAGCATCGGTGAGTAGATCTGCCTGTGTGGCATCTCACCAGCGACTACTTAGCAACATTCCAGCGATCCCTGCCAGGTCGTATAGTTGTCGGGATCGCTGGTCTGCGCAGAGGGTGCCGATGTGGCTCAAAACCCAGTCATGAAGGGGTTAATATGAAGCTGGTGTAGTGGCACCATGTATGTTGAGAGTGTACTCACTCTCTGCAAACATGGTGTCATTACACCATGTGTGTGAAGGGATTAATTGTTATGTAAAATGGGTTAAAAGTGCTGTTGGTTTTATATTTCCACTGTAAAAGTTGGCGCTCTGTTACTGCCTATGGGGAGCTGTCCCCGCTGTGTGGTGCTGAACACTGCAGGTGCTGAAGGCGAGACAGGGCTTCAACACCACACAGCGGGGACAGCTCCCCATAGGCAGTAACAGAGCACCAGCTTTTACAGTGGAAATATAAAGCCGACAGCTCTTTTAACCCATTTTACAGAACAATTAACCCCTGCACTCACATGGTGTAATGAAACCATGTTTGCAGAGAGAGAGGATACTCTCAACATACATGGTGCCAATACACCAGCTTCATATTAACCCCTTCATCACTGGGATTTGAGCCGCATCAGCAACCTCTGCACACACATGCGGCGCAGAGGATGCTGATGGGGTTAATCACTAAAATAACCCCGGAATACATTATTTTACACCAATCATCATTGTATTAGCTAAACATCTTGTACCGCTGCTGTCACAGCGGTACAAGATGATAGCTTACTGTTAGGCATAGCGGGAAATGCAAACTAAGTGGCTTTGACAGCCGCAGAGTTTCTATTCGCCGACAAATGCTGTCTATGGTCCTTTAGGACCGTGGACAGCATCACAGTCACGCAGCACACATGCACTCACAACTCACAATTGCAACACACTTACATACATACAGCCAGTCACACTCACCACACGCACCACCACACTCACACCACACACACCCAACAACACGCATCACACTCTCATCACTGTCGTGCATCAAACACGCTCCGTGTTTGATGCACGACAGTGTGCCTTCAGCCTAAACATTATATGAGTGTGAATAAGCTAATGGCTAATGGCAAACAATGAAAAGCAGGGCAAATGTGTACAGGTAAAAATGTACAGTTGTGGCCAAAAGTATTGACACCCCTGCAATTCTGTCAGATAATACTCAGTTTCTTCCTGAAAATGATTGCAATCACAAATTATTTGGTAAAATCATCTTCATTTAATTTGTCTTCAATAAAAAAACACAAAAATAATTGTCCTAAAGCCAAATTGGATATAATTCCACACCAAACATAAAAAACGGGGTGGAAAAACGTATTGACACTGCTAGAAAAATCATGTGATGATTCTCTAATTTGTGTAATTAACAGCACCTGTAACTTACCTGTGGCACCTAACAGGTGTTGGCAATAACTAAATCACACTTGCAGCCAGTTGACATGGATTAAAGTTGACTCAACCTCTGTCCTGTGTCCTTGTGTGTGTGGTAGAGCATGGAGAAAAGAAAAAAGACCAAAACAACTGTCTGAGGACTTGAGAAACCAAATTGTGAGGAAGCATGAGCAATCTCAAGGCTACAAGTCCATCTCCAAAGACATGAATGTTCCTGTGTCTACCGTGCGCAGTTTCATCAAGAAGTTTAAAGCCCATGGCACTGTGGCTAACCTCCCTAGATGTGGACGGAAAAGAAAAATTGACGAGAGATTTCAATGCAAGATTGTGCGGATGGTGGATAAAGAACCTCGACTAACATCCAAACAAGTTCAAGCTGCACTGCAGTCTGAGGTACAACAGTGTCAACCCGTACTATCCGTCGGCGTCTGATTGAAAAGGGACTGTATGGTAGGATACCCAGGAAGACCCCACTTCTTACCCCGAGACATAAAAAGCCAGGCTGGAGTTTGCCAAAACTTACCTGAGAAAGCCTAAAACGTTTTGGAAGAATGTTCTCTTGTCAGATGAGACAAAAGTAGAGCTTTTTGGGCAAAGGCATCAACATAGAGTTTACAGGAGAAAAAAAGAGGCTTTCAAAGAAAAGAACACAGTCCCTACAGTCAAACATGGCGGAGGTTGCCTGATGTTTTGGGGTTGCTTTGCTGCCTCTGGCACTTGACTGCTTGACCGTGTGCATGGCATTATGAAGTCTGAAGACTACCAACAAATTTTGCAACATAATGTAGGGCCCAATGTGAGAAAGCTGGGTCTCCCTCAGAGGTCATGGGTCTTCCAGCAGGACAATGACCCAAAACACACTTCAAAAAGCACTAGAAAATGGTTTGAGAGAAAGCACTGGATTCTCTAAAGTGGTCAGCAATGAGTCCAGACCTGAATCCCATAGAACACCTGTGGAGGGATCTAAAAATGGCAGTTTGGAGAAGGCACCCTTCAAATATCAGGGACCTGGAGCAGTTTGCCAAAGAAGAATGGTCTAAATAATAGGCTGAGTGTGTCAATACTTTTGTCTGGCCCATTTTTGGAGTTTTATGTGAAATGATCAATGTTTTGCTTTTTGCTGCATTCTCTTTTGTGTTTTTTCATTGAAGACAAATTAACTGAAAATAATAATACCAAAGAATTTGTGATTGCAATCATTTTCAGGAAGAAACTGAGTATTATCTGACAGAATTGCAGGGGTGTCAAAACTTTTGGCCACAACTGTATATGGTAGAGGAACACAGTGAACACTGCACTAGGAAAAAAGAAGTGAGAGACTTAGCTTCAACACTGGCGCCACTGAGAAGAGCCCGGTAACTACACCAAAGGGCTCTCATTATACCGGGTCCTACTCTGACACTGATTGTTGTGTACTATTGCTTGAGTGGGTTATATGCCCAGTAATGCAATTAAAACCAGCTGGGATGGTATGTCCCAGGAATAGGGCTACGGTAAGATGGAGGGATAGATGTAGCTACAGGCGGGGGAATGGTGCACAGTCCAAAATAAGTAATACATTACATATAAAGGAAAAGGACTGGCATCACCTAATGTAAATGTGCAAGCAAAAAATCAATGTACTTAGAAAAAAGAGAATTACTGCAACACTAAACATAATATGAGTGTGAATAAGCTAATGGGTAATGGCAAACAATGAAAAGCAGGGCAAATGTATACAGCTAAAAATGTATATGGTAAAGGAACACAGTGAATACTGTACTAGGAAAAAAGAAGTGAGAGACTTAGCTTCAACACTGGCGCCATTGCGAAGAGCCCGGTAACTACTCTCATTATACCGAGTCCTACTCTGACACTGATTGCTGTGTACTATTGCTTGAGTGGGTTAAATGCCTAGGAATGCAATTAAAACCAGCTAGGATGGTATATCCAAGGACCAGGGCTACGGTAAAATAGAGTGATAAGTGTAGCTACAGGGCGGGGGAAGGGTGCACACAGTCTAAAATAAGTAATATATTACATATAAAGGAATAGAACTGGCATCACCTAATGTAAAGGTGCAAGCAAAAACTCAATGTACTTAGAAAAAAGAGAATTGTACGCCACACACATTGTCTCACGTTAGCTGCGAGATCATGCGAAAGACAGTGAGTGTGTGCCACGGTGACATCAGTGAGGTTACTGGAGTTCACAGTTGCGGGTTACCCACTGTGTGACTTTGCAATTGTGAAGTCCGGTCACCTTTGCCTTTTACCATTTGTCACAATGCCGGTAATAGTGCACTTGCTGCTCTCCCAACATATGGGGGAAGCCTTTACTGACCATGACCTTAATGTGCTGGGAGACTGAGACTTCGAGGGAGATCCATGGGATTTACTGGATTGCCTTGGAAAATAAAAGGATTAATGTGGGGGTTGGCTCCTGTCTTTATTTATTTACTAATTTTCTCTTTTTATGTCTTGCAGTTTTGATTTTATGGACTACGGCTGATTTGGTGAATTACTGCAGATTTTATTTAAATTTCCTTGGGAATTTTTGTCAATAAAATGCTTTAACAGGAAATGTGTCAGGAGTTTTATTTCAAATAAATATTTTTCTGGTTTGGGAATTTTTTATATTACTCACTGGGTTATTAATGTTGGGTATCTGATAGATACCTCAACATTATTAACCCCTGCGTTTGATGCCAGTTGACATTACACATCTGGCATCAGACCCAAATACCATTTCTGTATTTACTAAGGCCACGTGCACACGCTGAGTATTCGGTGAGTTTTTTACCTCAGGATTTGTAGCCAAAACCAGGAGTGGATAATTAAATACAGACATGGTGCAGGTGTTTCTATTAGACTTTTCCTCTGATTGTTCCACTCCTGGTTTTGTATACAAATCCTGAGGTAAAAAACTCATCAAATACTCAGCGTGTGCACGTGGTCTAATGCACCACGGCAGCAGGAAGAGCAGGGGTGAAGTGCCAGGATTGGCGCATTTAATGGAAGCACAAGTTTTGGTGTGGCTCCAGCCTGCTAATTTTAGGCTTGAGAGGGTCAATAAACATGGCCCTTCCCAGTCTTAGAATACCAGACCTCAGCTGTAGGCTTTACCATACCTTGTTTTCCAAAATGGGGAAAGCTACGCCATTTTGTATTTTCAAATAATTTATTTATATAAAAACTTGTAAAAATAGAGTGTAGTGACCTCTGTTTTGGGTTTCTGGACAAATTAAAGCCACCAGCTGTGGTCTGCAGGCTCCAACTACTTTACCTTGAAAAATAGGGGGGACCCCATGTGTTTTTAAAAAAATAATTTTTCCCTAAATATATGGCTAAACACTAGAGTTGAGCGAACGTTGCTCCTACATGTTCACCAATTTCATATCTGGACCGAATTTGGCAATATTCTTTCTTCCCCTCGAACTCGAACGTTTTGTTGAAAAGTCGGAAATTTAGGTCTTATTTGGATGTGTGTGTAGCTTAACGAGGACAAAATCACTAATGCGTCTGTTCTACGTTATGCTATACACACAGACAGAAACACACAGATCATCTTACCTGTCTCCCGCTGCTTACTTACTTCAAGGTCCACTCTCCAGTGTCTACTGTCACTCACTTCTGGTCCCACCTATTAAGCTTTCTGCAGATTCACTTCACTGATCGGGCAACAGCCAATCACAGATGATTATGCTCTCTATGGCAACCAATATGACATCATTGGGTGTTCAATAAATAAATAATGGGAAAAAAATGCATAGAACTCCAATGTATTTTTCAGTCTTAGTACAGATAAAGCTGAAAGCTACGAGCTGCCACCCTCAGCTGCCTATTTTTTACCTTGGCTAGCAAAAAAAATGTGTAAGGCTTCGTCCTATTTTATTTCCAAGCCAAGGCAAAACTAGGCAGCTGAGGGCTGGTGTCCTGAGTGTAGTGGGGACCCTTACCCCATGCTAAAGAATAGCAGCCCACAGCTGCCCCTGAAAATTGCGCATTCATTGTAGTGTCATTTCCAGGCACTTTACCTGGCTCATCCAGTGGCCCTGGTGGTGGTGGCATTCTGGGTAATAGGGGTTAATACCAGCTTTGTATTTCCAGCTGGCTATAAGCCTGAAATTATTAATGTTTGGCCAAGTTAGATCTGGCTATTAAGAATTTCAAGTAAATAGTAAATGTAGAGGAAAATATACATTTTTAGGGGAATTAAGGCAATGTATTAGAAGCAGTATATTAGCATCTGTTTACAGGCTGTATATCTCCACAAAAGGTCATAACCTATGCTTATATTGAGCAGAAAGGTAGTCTTCCTGGTCACAGAATCTCAGACACCAGGTGGTCTTCCTAAGAACACAATGCCTCACACTTCTGGCAGGTTTTAAAGGGGAGCAGAAAATGGTCAACCATGGCACGGCATTTCATATTGGCTGTGGGAAAGAAAATGTTTTAAGACAAAGAGCATTTGGAAACATAATATATTCATTGCTAAAGTAGCCATTGTCCAGTCACAGACTGGGAATTAGAATATTGAAATCAAAGGGTGTGCTAGAAATCCGACTTCTATAAAATGGGCCACTCAACAAAGAAGCTCGATCGCAGATGGCGCGGTTGAAATATTGCTTTCATCCACTTTCCATTACTCTTTCCCATAGGATGCAGAAAGACATTAGACTGCAAAGTTTAGGTATTTCTGTAAATTTCTCCATTTTATTTTATAACTGTTTTGCATATTTATATGTTAATTTTATTTTTATCTTTTATATCTTTTTACTGTACTGCACTGTAGCTTTTTATATTAAATCATAATGCTTTAATAAGTTTGAACCTTGTATGCCCTAAAAGAATTAATAGCCCTAGGAAGTGTGTGATCCTGTTGATTAGCTGACAATATTAGTTCAGGGACTCATCGCTCTGTATGTTTGGTGAGTGGTGGCAGTCTGTTGTGAAGCTGGGGTGCGTAGTCTGTGTCTGGGGTGATTTATGCTCACTTTTCAGTCTAGAATAGAGGTAGAGTGGTGGATTGAGTGAGAAGAGATAGATTGATCCATGCAGGTGCAACCCAAAGTCACATGCTGAGAAGCAGGTACTTAACAGTAAAAAAGACACAACATAGAGAAAAAAAGTTTTATTAGAAAAAATCGCAAAGACATTTAGAGACGCCATACTTATTAACCCCTCACCCTCAAACCCCTCCTCAGATCCTCTGCGATGTCTTGTTGAATGGAGGATGTGATGAAGAATACAGCATCCTCATCACAGCTTCCAGGCACTGAATGAACCAGCTGCGAGTTCAGTCAGGATGTGCAGTGACTCACTGAGGTCATCATTAAGGTAAGCCACCATGCTTACCTGAACGGTGACCTCAGATAACCTCAGCAAGTCACCAAACACCCAGACTGAAAATCGCTGATCTGGTCACCATGGTAACCAAGTCGGGTAACTAGATCAGCTGACATGATTGCAATGGTGACCAGATCAACTGACGTGCACATCACTAGCGAGGTCAGCTGATCTAGTCAACCTTAGCAACATGTCACGATCAGTGACCCAATCTGGTCATGTAACGCAATTGCTATGGTGACCAGATCAGCTGACCTTATCAATGGACTGCAATAATGGGTGTGTGTAAGTGGTGTTACTCGATAAGATGCTAGTGCCTAAACATAAAGGCGCATGCGTTGTTTATGTCATCCCTGCCTTAAATACATATTCGGTGCATGGATCCCTGGAACAAAAGCGCTTTACCGTTGCAATGCAGCGGCACGAGCGTGGACAATCGGGATTGTTGCTCACAGACAAATCAGGGGACAAAAGCTAGACAAGATGCTCCACCAGACGCTGCCTCCCAGAGGAAATGTGATGAATGTGTACCATTCTTGTTTGTGTGACTATATCTAAAATTTAATCAAGGTGACTTATCAATAGCCATGTAGTATATATTAGTGATGATAAGATGTGAAGGACGTAATTATATTCATAAATTATATTTAATGACAGTGATATGTAATTCATGTACATTAAAACAATAAAATACCATTAATTAGAATATATTTAAATTAATATCATTATTGTTTTATATTATATATAAGTAGCTAGAAACAATAACAAAAAAGAAAGAATATTGCATTCCCTACATAAAGGTGTATTATTAGTAATACTAAATAAAAAATTGCATAGGTAAAGTGCATAACAGGTAGATGTGAGTGAACCTTTCAAGGTTTGGTTTGGTCTATGTCGCCAAACTTCCGGTTGTTGAGTAAACTTGTTTGGGTTCGGAGTTCGGGTGGTTTTCATTTGCAAAGCACTGGAGCAAGCATCGCTGTGGTTGGGTACAGTTGGTGCTTGACCCAGGACAAGCTGCTTGCAGTGTTTGATCGGCATGCATTGGGCTTAAAAGCACAGTTTTTAGGTGTAGTGTGTGTCTTGTTTTTAATTAAAAAAAATAAAAAAAACCTTGCCCTTCTCCCCCGGAAGTGTTTCATTTATGGCTGGCTGTATGACTGGCTGTATGTAGAAAGAAAGGGCATAATTAAAAAAAACTCACAGAAAATAGCCTGAGGCTAGGGTCAGATTAACGTTAAAGTGGTCTTGCGTTAAAAATATAGGTTTTGGCAGCCTTAACACAGTGGTACCACCATGGTAGTGCCACGTTAACATTGGCAATGCTTACCAATGGTGACGCGGCCCCTAGCGCGGTTCAAATGCCGGCATCTGAATGAAATCTTGCGCTTTTTCCTAACGCGAGGAAAGATGCTTTCAGCAACGTCTTTTCTCGCGTTAGGAAAAAGTGGAAGATTTCATTCAGATGCCGGCGTTTGAGCCGCGCTAGGGCCGCGTCACCATAGATAAGTATTGGCAACGTTAACGTGGCGCTACCATGGTGGTAGCATTGCGTTAAGGCTGCCAAAACCAAAAAATGTTTTTAACACAAGCCCACTTTAACGTTAATCTGACCCTAGCCTTAAGGTCTGATACTAAATGCACTGGCAGGATATAGTAGTACCCAATAGATTGGTGGCATTATATATGCATACAGATGAGGTTTTCATAGGGTTTCAGTCACACAGGATCGTTTGATACAAAGTGTCTGTACACAGCCTATTGATCACACCACACTATTAGATCAGGTGGGCTGTCCGGCACTAAATAAATGCACCACACAGGACAGACACGCAAAGGGCCTGGCTGCATTCTGCATACAGATGAAAAGTAAAAAAAAAGTGCAAGAAAAGAATTATATAAAATATGACTAATATTGTGAGGTATTGGTTGATATTTTGGCCCAAACATCAAGGGTCCCCACACTTATGGGTCCCTACAATATATTGAAAAAACAAGTCACAGAAAAGGACATAATTTAAAAAAAAACTCATAGAAAAGAGCCATAAGGTCAGATAATAAATACACCGGTATAATGTAGTAGTCCCCAATGATATAGGCAGGGACAACACAGGTGCAAAATACCAATGTGACAACCACTCTCAGCCTACCATAACATGGAGAGGGTTATTGCTGGTATTATGTATGCACACAGATGAGGTTTCCTTAAAGGGAACCTGTCACCCGATTTTAAGCTCCTACACTATCTCTAGCTGTCCCTACACCTTCCTAGCAGCTCCCTATCTCTCCCTTTCTTATCTAAAGTGTCCCTATTAAAGAAGTGTAAAATAAGATTAAACTTACTGCAGTCCCCGTAGTTAGGGGACTGGGTAGGCGTGGCCTCTGTTCCTTCCTCACTCCTCCGTGTGGTAATGCACGCCCCGCTGGGCGGCATTATTGTGGGTCCTCTCTGCCCCCATTAACATTAATCCTCCGCCCTCTACACCTCTTTGCACCGGCCGGGCGTCACATCCGGCGCGGTGCATTATGGGCCGTCACGTGATCTGCCCTAGTGCATTCTGGGTCCGATCACGTGATCGGCCCCAGTGCATTATGGGATTGATCACGTGATCGGCCCCGGCTTCAATAAGCGCATTGCGCATGCGCGGAGCCGGGGCCGATCACGTGATCAATCCCATAATGCACTGGGGCCGATCACGTGATCGGACCCAGAATGCACTAGGGCAGATCACGTGACGGCCCATAATGCACCGCGCCGGATGTGACGCCCGGCCGGTGCAAAGAGGTGTAGAGGGCGGAGGATTAATGTTAATGGGGGCAGAGAGGACCCACAATAATGCCGCCCAGCGGGGCGTGCATTACCACACGGAGGAGTGAGGAAGGAACAGAGGCCACGCCTACCCAGTCCCCTAACTACGGGGACTGCAGTAAGTTTAATCTTATTTTACACTTCTTTAATAGGGACACTTTAGATAAGAAAGGGAGAGATAGGGAGCTGCTAGGAAGGTGTAGGGACAGCTAGAGATAGTGTAGGAGCTTAAAATCGGGTGACAGGTTCCCTTTAAGATGCCGTTACACCTTGTGACACCGCCGAGATGTCGGTGGCGACGGGCGGGAGTGCGCACGCTTTTGGTGCCCCACCAGTGTTGCCGCCCCCCGCTCACACGGGGAGACACCTCCTGCGATGCCGCGGTGTCTCAAAACCCCAGCGGCGATGCAGTACAATGGGAGCCTATGGCTCCCATCGCCCGTCAGCTCGCCAGTGGCCGGTTACATGGGGCGATGTGTGCACATCACCCCAGATCGGCTGCCTGATTTCGCATCAATGATCGCCCCTTTACATTAGGCGACGTAGGGGCGATGTCGCTGCCGATAGGCCACGCCCCTACATCGCCTATGTAATCGATGTGGACTGGTGTGATGGGGCCTTTAGGGTGTCAGTCACACAGGTACGTGTGATGCAAACTGTCTGTATACATCCTATTGATCACACCCATACTATTAGATCAGGTAGGCTGCCCAGTACTGTATAAATGCACTGCACAAGACAGACACCAAAAGGACCTGCCTGCATCCTGCATACAGATGAAAAATAAAAATAATGTGCAAGAAAAAACAGAGCTGAACTACCAAACAGTGACTTCCATTGAGATTTCATTCAAGTTCGGGGCCACGAACTTTACTCTAAAAAGTTTAGCTGCAGCGCTAGAACCCGAACTTCAAAAGGTTCGCTCATCTCTAATAACAACCCCTCTTTCAGAATCATGTAACAATGATTATACTATATATAGCAAGGGGGAATACAATAAGCAAAGAAAATCATTTTATGGTTATATATAAATATAATTAGTAAAATTCATAAGTACATAATTCAAATATATATGTGTACAATTATTAAAAACACTTAAAAACAATAATGTAATATATAATATCATAATAACACCATAATACAGTAAAAATGATATGTTCACATATATACATATAACACATATATAACAGGAGGAGAGGAAGGGGGGCTTCACGGAGAGAAAGGAACAGAGGATGGAAAAGGGGTTCGTTTAGCAATGGATGAGGATGTAAACCCCTTTTTTTTTTTTTCAGCCTTGAAAATTATGTCAACTATTTCCCTGCGTTTTAATGGTCTTTTCTTTCAGAGGAAATGACAGAGGTGGTGGTTCGTGACGATATATTTCTTCTGTTATGCATAACATGTTCTAAGTTTATTAATATAACACGGGGTATATAGAATGTATACCGGCTCAGACATCTTAAACATACCTGACTATAATTCTAAATAATCTACTTAGGTCTAGGTTCTGTTGTTTAGATATAGTATTCTTACTCGTTTCTACTTTATAAGAAAACAAATATAGCCCGGGGTGGGGGGGACAGCTCCTCGGTAGACAGGCTACGCCTCGCCGGGAAATAGTCACCTGTTTTTAGGAAGACTGGTCGAATAGACCTCCCCAAATAGTTATCCCAGATTATTCTGGGAATTTTCTCTTTTCCTAATTCTTCTCTTTTATCTCTCTTTTCCTCTTGCTTCCCTTTTTCTCTTTTCTACTAAAAAAATCACTCTTGGACCTTTGGTCCACTTCTTCTATATTTCCCCCTTTCTAAGCATTTCCCCTTTTATAGTCTCCTAGTTTCTTTTCTACCCTCCCTTACCTCGATCCCAGTGCCGACCATGTCAACTTTAAAAATCTGCTCCCTCAACGTAAAGGGATTTAATACCCCCCAAAAGAGGTCTCAGATCTTATACTCTGCTCATAAGCAGAAGTGTCAGATCCTGATGCTACAAGAGACTCACTTTAAGTCGGGACATGTACCGAGTCTCTGTAACAGAAACTTCTCTGTTTGGTATCATGGCACAAACCCAGAAGCGAGAACGAAAGGTGTTTCCATTGCGGTTCACAGGTCACTGACGCACGAGATTCTCGATACCTGTATTGACCCACAAGGCCGATACATTTTTCTTAAGATGAGGATTGCTGGATCTTTGCTAACTATCGTTAATTGGTACCTGCCTAATAGGTTTCAAACGAAGACGTGCAGGGCGTATCTACTGCGGCTGACAGCCTTTGCGGAGGGATCAACCATTATCGGAGGGGATCTCAATTTCACCCTGGACCCGGTGGCAGACTCATCCTCTGGTAAGAGATCTATACCAAATAAGCGGCTTATCTCTATTAAAAAACTCTTTCACACTCAGAGGCTCATAGACATCTGGAGGACTTTAAATCCATAAGGGAGAAATTTCACGTATTTTTCCCCAGTACATAACTCGTACAGTAGAATAGATCTATGTTTCACTAGCCATAACTTACTGATCAAGAAAAGGGTCTCACGTTCCCCTAAAAAAAAGGTTTTTGAATAAGATACAGATTACCCTACAATTGAGGAGGGTATTTCACCCCGTGTCTGTGTATTGATTGTCTTTTTGTTTTGTGACTTAACGGTGTATTCCTCATTTGATGTTTTGATTTTTACCTATTTGTATGGAATGTACTGTTATATCTTATTTTTCTATAATTACCGTATATACTCGCGTATAAGCCGAGTTTTTCAGCCCAAAAATTGGGCTGAAAAGTACCCCCCTCGGCTTATACGCGAGTCAGTGCTGTATACCGATGTATACATCGGTACATACCGATGTATACATCGGTATACAGCAGCCCCCGTAATGCAGGGCCCCCCCAGCCTCGCTCCGGTCACCTGTAAAGGAAACTATACTTATCACAGTGCCGCTGTCTGTCCGCGCCCACTCGCACCCGCTCGCAGCTGCCGACCGCGATCCTCCATCTTGCGTCTTCTTCCTGTTTCTGTGCTCGTCGCAGGCAATGACGTCATTCCCTGCGACGAGCACAGGAAACAGGAAGAAGAGGCAAGATGGAGGATCGCGGTCGGCAGCTGCGAGCGGGTGCGAGCGGGCGCGGACAGACAGCGGCACTGTGATAAGTATAGTTTCCTTTACAGGTGACCGGAGTCAGGCTGGGGGGGCCCTGCATTACGGGGGCTGCTGTATACTACCGCTGGGGCTGCAATATACTGCCACTGGGGCTGTATACACCACTGGGGCTGCAATACCACTGGGGCTGCTGTATATAGGGGCTGCAATACCACTGGGGCTGCAATACCACTGGGGCTGCTGTATATAGGGGCTGCTGTATACACCACTGGGGCTGCAATACCACTGGGGCTGCTGTATATAGGGGCTGCAATACCACTGGGGCTGCAATACCACTGGGGCTGCTGTATATAGGGGCTGCAATACCACTGGGGCTGCAATACCACTGGGGCTGCTGTATATAGGGGCTGCTGTATACACCACTGGGGCTGCAATACCACTGGGGCTGCTGTATATAGGGGCTGCAATACCACTGGGGCTGCTGTATATAGGGGCTGCTGTATACACCACTGGGGCTGCAATACCACTGGGGCTGCTGTATATAGGGGCTGCAATACCACTGGGGCTGCAATACCACTGGGGCTGCTGTATATAGGGGCTGCAATACCACTGGGGCTGCAATACCACTGGGGCTGCTGTATATAGGGGCTGCTGTATACACCACTGGGGCTGCAATACCACTGGGGCTGCTGTATATAGGGGCTGCAATACCACTGTGGCTGCTGTATATACCACTGGGGGCTGCTGTATATCATACTGCTGGGGCCTGTATACCACTGCTGGGGGCTGTATACCTGTGCTGGGGTCCACCCTCGGCTTATACGCGAGTCAATAGATTTTCCCAGGTTTTGGGGGCAAAAGTAGGGGGTTCGGCTTATACACGTGTCGGCTTATACACGAGTATATACGGTAATAAAAAGAGATTAACCAATAAAAACACATATATAAAAAAGCAAGAGTTGAACATGCACAATATAATACATAATATAATAAAAAAATTAAAAATACATTAGTAATAGTTTTTCTTCTTTTTCTTCGGTATTGTTCCTCCTCTTATGGAACTTAAATGTTTTCATCCATCAAATTCCTTCATTTTTCAAAAAGACAACAATTGATTTTTTGAACAAGGATAAATCTATAAATACATTTAGAAATGTAAATATGAAGCAAAAAATCAAATACACAGTTAGAAAGACCTAATTAAAATACTGCATACACAATCTTAAGCCACAACCCTTAACCCCCATTAAAAACTATTCAATCTACAAAAAGGAACTAAACCCAAAATTCTCATTTAGACCATAGGGTTTGATGGTGTTTAGTCTATAAATCCATTTGCTTTCCATTTAGGGTAAAATTTTAAAGAGATTTCCTCGCCTTCCATTCACCGATACCTGCTCAATAGCCTTGATGGTAAGCAGTTTTTAGTCTGAGTTATATTAAACGTTAAAGTGCCTCAGTACAGTTTTGAAATGTTCATACTCATCAGATGCTTTCACTTTTTCGCTGTCCCCAACATGCTCTCTCACTTGCACTCTCAAGTCCCGGGTAGTCATGCCAATATATATTTTGCCACTTGGACATTGTGCATGACAAATCACCCCTTTTGAGGCAACGTCAAGAATTGTTTGACTCTCTTTTGTAACTTTCCATCCGTATTAGTAAATTAATTTACATTTTTCCAAATTTGAGTAAGCAATGCATATTTTACATGAAAAAATGGCCCTGTACACGATTGATAAATGACTGGGTCTATGTATTGCATGGCTGATAATGACTTTTTACCAGTAGGTCATGTATATTCATGGATCTTTTTGCAGTTATTTGTGTGCAAAGAACAATGGGCAAAAATTTCAGCCTCAAGATGTGCAAAATTGAAAATTGTTTAAGAAAATGAAGTATTACTCACAAAAAATTATTGGAATTACACATGTTTTGTTATACACTTTTTTTATACACTTTTCTTTGTGTGTATTGGAACAAAAAAAACCTGAGAAAAAAGGCAAATTGGACATAATTTCACAGAAAAGTCCAAAAGTGGGCTGGACAAATCTATTGGCACCCTTTTTCTATAATTTACATGTGTATCTAGGCTGCAGAATGTTGGTAATTTACATCCTGTCAACATTTTGCAGAGTTTTCTAGATATCACCTATTTATGGCAGCCAGAGAATGTCCAGGGGTCATGTTTGTGCTGGAGCTGCAAGTAAATGAAGAACTGATCATTTACTCCCAGACTCCAACACACACACGCCCTCCCCAGTCTACAGTATGGCCAATCACCCCCAGACTGGTACAGCCCCCCCCCAGTTCCAAACATGACCACCCACCCCCCTCTGCATATGGCCCTCAGCTCCTCCACTGACCCAGTGTACTGAATCTGCAGCTCTGTGCACCACTCTGTAATCTGCAGATTTCTCCCACTGGGTCAGGGTAGGAGCTGAGGGCTATGTGCACTCTTGTGTGCCGTCACCTCCTGCTTACCTGTGGCCGCTCTGTGCAGTGTGCAGGCGAGCTGGTCACCCTCTCTATTTCCTGCACACAGCAGAGCACAGAGCTAGCAGCTGGGGTGAGAGGAGGAGCATCAGCTCCTGCACAGAACGTTCACAGGCAAATACCAGCTGAGGGCACACTGGAGTGCATACAGCCCTCAGCTCCTCTACTGACCAAGTGTGCCAAATCTGCAGCTCACAGAGGGGTGCACAGAGCTACAGATTCAGTACACTGGGTAAGTAGAGGAGCTGAGGGCTGTGTGGAGAGGGGTGGCTGGGGAGGGCTGTAGCAGTCTGGGAGTGGCTGGCCATACTTTAGACTTTGTGTTTAGTGCTGGTCTGTGGCATCTAAATTATATAAAGTTATTTGCACTTTGCAAAGAGAAATAAGTATTTGATCCCTCTGGCAAACAAGACAATACTTTTTGGCAAAACCATTTTGGCAAGCATAGCAGTCAGATGTTTCTTGTAGTTGATGATGAGGTTTGCGCCCATGTTAGGAGGAACTTTGGACCACTCCTCTTTGAAGATCATCTCGATATTATTAAGATTTTGAGGCTGTTGCTTGACAAGTCAGAGCTTCAGATCCCTCCATAAATTTTCTATGGGATTAATGTCTGGAGACTGGCTAGACCACTCCATCACCTTAATGTGCTTCTTTTTGACCAACTCCTTTGTTGCCTTGGCTGTATGTTTTGGGTCATTGTCGTGCTGGAACACCCAGCCATAACCCATTTTTAATGTCCTGGTGGAGGGAAGGAGGTTATCACTCAGGATTTTATGGTCCATGGCTCCATCCATTGTCCCACTGTTGCAGTGAAGTAGTCCTGTACCCTTAGCAGAGAAATACCCCCAAAATATAATGTTTCCACTGCCATGCTTGACAGTGGGGACGGTGTTCTTTGGGTCATAGGCAGAATTTCTCTTCCACCAAACACAGAGAGTTGAGTTAATGTCAAAAAGCTTTTGTCTCATCTGACCACGGCACCTTATCTCAGCCACTCTCAGAATCACCAAGGTATTCATTTGCAAACTTCAGACAGGCCTGCACATGTGCCTTCTTTAGCAGTGGGACTCTGCGGGCACTGCAGGATTTTAATACACTACAGCGTAATGTGTTACCAATGGTTTTTTTGGTGACGGTGGTCCCAGCTGCCTTGAGATCATTAACAAGTTGCGCCCATGTAGTTTTAGGCTGATCTCTCAACTTTCTCATAATCCTGCATACCCCACGAGGTGAGATTTGGCAGAAAGCCCCAGATCGATGCCGATTGTAACTCATTTTGTATTTCTTCCATTTTATTACTATTGCACCAACAGATGTCTCCCTTTCACTCAGCGTCTTACTTTTGGTTTTGTAGCCCATTCCAGCCTTGTGCAGGTCTAGGATCTTTTCCCTGACATCCTTAGAAAGCTCTTTGGTGTTGCCCATTTTGTAAAGGTTAGGCTGGCTTCACACCACGGTGTGATCCGGTCAGGGGCTGTCCGGTGTAAACCAGACAGCCCCGGACCGGTTTTTGGCCCCATAGTAGCCTATGGGGCCAGATGGAGCCGGATGACAGCTCTCTGCCATCCAGTTTCATTTCTGCGGTGGAATCCGGGAGAATTCGGATTATTCTCTGCGGTCACAAAAATGTTGCTTGCAACAATCTTGTGTCCGGGGAGAAAAACCTCCCCAATTTGCAGGATCCCGGATTTGCCCGGATTCTCCCGGATCCTCCCGGATCCAGGGCAATCTGGTGCTCCCTAACATAGGAGCCTATGGGGCCGGATTGTCCCGGTCCGGGAGGATCCGGGAACCGGACACTGGTGGCTGCACGCCGCTGTTCTTTCAGGACCGCGGCTAGCTCCTTGCGAGCCACTGTCCTGAATCATTTGCAGCTGCGTCCGGCTGCACAGAGGACTGGAGGGCATACTTGGCCCTCCGGTTCTGTGTGATGATCCGGTCCGGGGCTGTCAGGGTCATCCCAGACAGCACCGGACCGGATCACACCGTGGTGTGAAGCCAGCCTTAGACTCTGATTTATTAATTGATTGTGAGGGCAGAAGTCTTTTATACAGGTGACAATTTAAGACAGCTGACTTTAATTCAGGTAATGAATTGATAAGGTGCATCTAACTGGCCTGTAGGAGCCAGGACTCCTAATGGTTGGTAGGGGATCAAATATTTATTTCTCTCTTCAAATGCAAATATATTTATATAATTTAGACAATGTGATTTTTTTTAATTTTATTTTTCATATTCTATCTCTCACTGTTACTCTTCCCTTAAAATTATATATTGTCAAAATCAGCAGGGGATCAAATACTTATTTCCCCCACTGTATATGCTACTTTTGCTATGTAAAGCACCATCCTTTACACATCGGATTCTCTTGTTATTTATAGCTCCCTAAATTTATTTCATAGAGTCATCTGTTGTTAGATATAAAATGACATGACTGCTAATGAAATATGGTGAATCTTCTTTTCTTAGGAGATTGATGGACTGGTCTTCTGGTCAGATGTATCTCTATCAGCAGTTATTTTATACCTAGCAATAGCGGACTACGTAACATTATGTGCCTACTGTGCAAATTTTTTGAGCTGCGTTTGTGCTGCGTTTTTTATGCCACAAAAATGCAGCTGTTTCAAAAACGCACCAATGCCTTTCTGGTGCGTTTTTGCTGTGTTTGTGCTGTATTTGTTAGTGCCGCATTTTCCAGCTGATTAGAATGGCTGTCAATTGAAAAGCGCACAGGATAACTGAGATGGACTTTTTTAAACGCATGCATTTTTGGCATCAAAAATGCAACACCTAAAAGCGCACATGGTGGGCACAGCTTTTGGAAACTCAGCTTGACTTCAATGTTAAAAAGGACCTGTCACCAAACCAGGCATGGTGATCTAATTACAGCACTGGATGCAGCATGTCTGCAACATCCAGACAAGCTTTGGGAAAGGAAGGTGTGCCACAGTCCGCGCAGCCAAAATCTTCCGCTTGTAAATAATGCAAGTACTTGCATTATTTACAAGCGGAAGATTTTGGCAGCGCGGACTGTGGCACACCTTCCTTTCCCAAAGCTTCAGATTTCGTCTACCCGTGTGGAGACCGGTGGAAGTCCAGCAGCAGCCATCAGGATACTCATCCTATCAGGTCTACTAACCAGTTGTGGGTGGCACAACTGGAATAGGTGAGTGACCATTTCTTACTCACCTGCTTTGATTTAGTGTCGAGTGATAAGGGCACTATTGCGCCTCTTGTCCCCCCCCCTTCTTTTTTGACATCCAGACAAGGGGTCACCCAGCACTTGAGCAGCCCTGTACCCCGCGATAATACACTTAGAAAACATACATGCTGCAGCCATTAAGAAGGTGGCTAGGGGCAGGAGCCATGGGCAGATTCACACCCCCTGCATGTTTAATCTGCCCACTGCTGCCAATCATTCTCTCCCTCTTCAGCTCATGCAAGGGCTCCCATCAGTGTTATGCCCCGCCACACACAGGTGGAATAACTATAAGTTTCGAGGAGTATTACAGGAAATAATAGAGAGGTAGGTCAGTGACCTGTTTAGGCCTACTGGTCAGGATAAACTCAAAGCTAATGCAAGCGCTGCCATAAATGTGATGCCCCGCCACATACAGGTGGGATAACTATAAGTGTTGTGGACTATTACACGAAAAATTAGTCAGGTAGCTCAGTGACATGTATAGGCCTAGTGAACAGGTGAGATTGACCAAACAATGGCCAAAAACTGTTAATGTGTATACAACACATTTGCCAAAACCTGGTTTGATGCCCAAAACCAGTTTACGCAAACATTAAGGGAGATGTTATAATCACTGCTTTTATGCACCCAAAAATGGTGGATGTGAATACAGCAAATTTGTTTGTCACTGGTTCGATGGACAAAAAGGTTGACTATTCAGGAGCAGGAGTGTCAGGGATAAGTTTTGAGCTCAGAGAGCCCTTCTCAAGTCAAGCAACAAACAGCAAGGAGACCCCAACAACAGTCTCTATTTAAAAAAAAAAATAGGCACAGCCACCACTTAAGTGGCATTAATTGCCCAGAGTTGAAATATTAAAATGGGGAGTTTAATGCAGAACATTGAAAAGTACACAAGCGTTTAGTCTCCCCAAGTTGACAAAGGGGTGGAAAAGTCCTTGTGGAACTAAGACTTGTTCATCTTGATAAACATTAGTCTTTCTACACTGTCACTAGACAGCTGCATGCGCTTATCCATATGTAAATAAACAGAAAAGGATGCGCAATGCGTGCACCTGTATAAACAATTTCTTTCCCTAACTAGTAAAAAAGCTGCTCACCTTGGAGGGCTGTGCACTTCCCTGCACAGCCCTGGTAAATCACTTGAAGTGTGGACCTTAATCGCTCTCCCTGGAATCTCTATGTGCTGCTGCCTGTGAGCTGCTTCCTCTGGCCCCAGCTCTGAACACGTGACCACTCAGACAGGAAAGGTCCTGTAGTTCCAGGCCTTCACCTCACACCACACAGGTCCTTTAGTTGATGTGCCTTCCAAGCTGCTCCTGCTGCTGATCCTCCATGGGAGAAACTGGAACATATGATTAATGCAAAGCAGTCTGTGGAGCGCTCAGGAAAGGCAGGCAGGGTGAATTATAGATAAAACTTAGCTTTTTATTTTTCTCCTTCACAGCCAAAACGCGTTTCCACTGACACAGTAGTCTTCCTCAGGTGGAATGAAGGAGGACTTCAAAGTTACAACTTTTATAAGTAAAAAACAACCCTCATTGGTTAACAACCCCCTTTATGTCAACCAATCCTCAAATCCCCTGGTTAACCCTATAAATACTATAACCATAGGTAGTTCATATTACATCTTCCCATTAATAAAATAAGCCTCCCCCACAACACTACCCATAACATTCCTATCCATCATATCTTTAAAATATAAAAATATATAAAATGTGTAAAAAACAGATAAAAACCAATAATCATAAAATATACAACATAAAATATATGAAGGGAAAGAAAAACAATAAACCAATATCTGAACTGTAAGGCTGCTACATTCAAGAATTCTATCTGGAAACTTTCTCAATGGTAAGGTTGAGTCCTTCAGGGTATAGCGTCCCCAACCTGAACATCCAATAACTCTCTTTCCGTATTAGATTACTCAATCTATCTTCCACACCCTCCTTGATTTGATCTATGATGGTGAACATCATCCTTCCTGGATCCTTTTGATGATTAGTGGCATAATGGCGAGATACACTGTGCAACTGGTATCCCACCTGGATGTTGTGCCTATGCTTATTCAGCCTCGCATGTGCCGTCTGAATCATCCTCCCCACATACTGGAGCCCACAAGGGCATTCAATTAGATATATTGTGTATGAGGATTGGCATGTGACCTTGTTTCATTAGTGGTGTTTGAATGAAAATTCTTCGCTTGGTTTTGGATCACGTTGCAACATAAACACTTGGGTGTGTTGCAGGCATAACAACCCCAATTAATGTTGCAACTCTCCTGTACCATTTTATGTTTCCGCATTATATTACTGGGCGCAACGAGATTCTTTAGGCTCCTGTTCTTTCTATAAATAATTTTAGGTCTGTCGGGGATCACTGAATTCAAAAGGGGGTCTCCTTTCAAGATGAACCAGTGTTTCTCCAGCATTTTTTGCACGATGGATCTGGAACGGCAAAAAGTGGTCACTAGACTCCACTTATTTAGCTCCATTCCAGATTCCCGTGTATTTTTCCCCTTCTCCATCTTGTCCAGACATGAGTCCTGACTGAGATTGCTTGTCTTTTTATAGGCATCCTTGAGGATGTTATTGGGATAACCCTTCTCAATGAACCGCTTTCCCCTATGAAAGGATGTATTCTTTTGACATTAGATGTTTCTGCCCTTTATAATAACATTTCACAAGAATTGGGGTTGAGGGCAATTAATAATTGTCTGTTGAATGACACCACCATCCCAGTGGAACAAAGGGAATTTTTGATAAGTGCCATCACATTTATATTGAATAACAATGTCTTCTCCTTTGAAGGGGATCTCTATCGTCAGACAAAAGGCTGCGCGATGGGGACCAGATTCGCGCCCAGTTATGCTAACATCTTCATGGGTGCGGTAGAATCGGTCCTCATTGCGCAGCCTGACATTGAAAGAGAGGCGGTAGCCTTTTTTCGAAGGTTTATTGATGATCTATTCATCCTTTGGAGGGGGTCAGTGGAGGAGGCAGAAGCCTTTGTCAATGGTCTTAATCTGAATGATTCGGGATTGACCTTCACAGTTACCATCTCCC
This sequence comes from Allobates femoralis, assembly GCA_033576535.1. Lineage (NCBI taxonomy): Eukaryota > Metazoa > Chordata > Amphibia > Anura > Aromobatidae > Allobates > Allobates femoralis. The sequence goes on along the minus strand of JARQOC010000002.1, from coordinate 279,795,200 downwards.
CTACCTCAGTCCAGTTTCTGGACCTGTGGGTGCGACTTGACCACCTGGGGATGGTGTCCACTGCGACTCATTTCAAACCAGTGGACGTCAACAGCTACTTAAGGTTTGACAGTGGGCACCTCCCCGGGTGGATCAGGAACGTGCCCTGTGGCCAGTATTGGAGGGTCCGTAAGAATTGTACTTTTGATCCAGACTTTCAAAGTGAATCCAAAATCCTCAGAAAGCGGTTCATTGAGAAGGGTTATCCCAATAACATCCTCAAGGATGCCTATAAAAAGACATGCAATCTCAGTCAGGACTCATGTCTGGACAAGATGGAGAAGGGGAAAAATACACGGGAATCTGGAATGGAGCTAAATAAGTGGAGTCTAGTGACCACTTTTTGCCGTTCCAGATCCATCGTGTTGGAGAAAATGGCATCCAGTATTACCAAGAGCTCGATGGATGAGGGAGCAGAGGTGAGCATCCCCGTGGAAGAAAAGGGGAGCGCAGACCTGCCTCTGCAGCTGGATGTGGAGTTCTGGAAGGCCGTGTTAAAAGACCTGAATCTGCAGCTGAACCAGGCTCAGTGCTGGGCATTTAAGAACTAGAAGAGAGGGATCCTAAGTAAATTAGCCCAGGGATCTAGAGTTTTGAGCCCCCTGGTCCTAACGGAAGAAGATCCAGAGAAGGAGATCCAGACCACTGCAGAGGCTAAACCGTCCAAAGAGCCTGCCAAACTCGGGGCCGCGCTGCCTGTAGAGCCTGCCAAACCAAAGTCTGAGCCATCTGTAGAGCCTGCTAGAGCTGAGTTACTGGTAAAGCCCGTCCTATCAGAGGCTGAACTATCTGAGGAGCCTGCTCAGCCAGAAGCCGAGCCCCTGAAGAAAGCCACTATGTCAAAGCCCACAGCTGCGAAAAGTGAGCAGATGTACTGGATCCGCCGACAGGAGGAGCTGGCAGAGTTCCGGGAGGCCGCCCAAGTGACTGAGGATCAGGTGAGGATCAGAGCCACCCACGCAGAAATGGAGGATTACTTCACACAAAGGTGACTGGCTGAGGAGTGGGAGTGTAAGCAACACCAGGCAAGATGGTGGGCAGAAGAGGAGGGGAATCTAAAACAAAAGGAGAACACCTGGAGAGTCCCAGCTGTAGCTCCAACCGAACATCACCGCGGAGAGGTTGTGAACTTTAACTTGATGAATGGATGGGAATTCATCCGAGAGCCCGCGTTGGATGAAGAAATCTTTGTGAGTAGGAGAGATGTGGAGTCCTACTTATCCAAGGGACATTCCGGTAGAGACTTGTATGAGGGTGACGAAGTCAGCCACTCCCGCCACCTGGGCCGTAGAGGTTGGTACGCCCTTAGAGTCTACCGGGTATTGGCTCCACGAGCAGAAGCGGAACAGCAGTGAAGTTTCAGAGCACTGTTGTATTGTAAATAGTATTAGGTGTAAGTAATGAAAATGAAGAGTGTATTAATGTACAGTGTGTTGTATATTGTGTAAAATATGTAGATAGTCAGGTACCTGTTGCCTAAGTAAAGAGCTGAATAGTAACCACAGTTTTACAAGGACAATCATGGATAGTTGAGTACTGACACTTTTATTGACAGTCCAGATTAAGGTGCATTGTTGGTGCTAATTGACACTGATAACAATTGGACATTGTTTAACCTGGAACTGTAACCCCTTTTTTCACTTATTACCATATTTATACTTTTATATTGATAGGAAACGTTTTTTTTGTTATGTAACGTTAAAGTACCTTAACTCCCGTAAGGGAAGCCAAAAATTCTTGCAATGTCTACTGTTTATGCGTGCATACAATATAAAAAAATGTCAATTCCATTACCTGGTCAGGTCGTTCGATGACTAGCGAATTTAATCAAGGAGAAATGTGGCGCCTCACCGGTCCGGACACTACGAGGGGTATGGCACCCAATCCTGGGTGTGGTTCTCCAGTAGTCAGGAGATGGGGGATGATAAGTGTAAAGATCCTCAACACACTTAGAACCCGGGGGGAGGACTCAGTGGAACAACAGGTATAGAGAAGCGTCGGTGGGAGGAGAAGCAGCAGTGGAGTTCAGACAGAACGAGTTAGAGTTTGGAGCGGAACAGTAAATAGCTAGCATGTAGAGCTGAGAGAGTGAAAAAGTTGAGTCAAGTGAGGAAAAAAGATCAGAACTGCAGAGAAGGGGAGTTGAGCTGTGCTGCGCTCGTCCTGGGAAGCCGAAAGGAAAGAACCCTAGGAGAATCGGCAGCGCGCGCTGCCTGGATACCCGATGTTTATCATAGTTACAAGCGTCCTCCCTGCTTACAGGCAGCGCTAAACAGGGAGGACACTGGTAACATCACTTCCAGCGATGTGGGAGGAGGCTCCCAGGTCCCTGATCGCTGGGGAGATCTGCCTGTTTGACAGCTCCCCAGCGACCAGGTCGTTATCGCGGTCGGTATTGCTGGAGCGTCGTTGTATGTGACAGGACCTTTACTTCTTCTAGGTGTCAGTTTCGCCTGAAGTCTCAAGTGCTTAGCAATGCAGCCTTTGCAGCACTGAGGTCCTAAGGTCCTGGGTTCAATTCCCACCAAGGACACTAAGGACAACATCTGCAAGGAGTTTGTATGTTCTCCCTGTGTAAGTGTGGGTTTCCTGTGGGCACTCCGGTTTCCTCCCACATTGCAAAGACATACTGATAGGATGTTTAGATTGTGAGCTCCAAGAGAGACAGCATTACTGATGTATGTAAAGTGCTATGGAATTAATAGCGCCATATAAATGAATAAATTATTATTACTATACAATCTGCCACAATTACTGTATATTGTTGTATAAGGGAGGCAAGTAGCAGTTGCAAGCAAGGGTTGGTGAGCTAATTTAGTTAATGCTTTCCTCGTCCTCAGCCCGACTGGAACAAATCATTTTACCTCGTGTGTTTGTGTCCCTGTATGCTGTAATTAAAAAATGTACTCAAATGCCCCCAAAAATAAAAAAAATGCACTGTTAATGTAAGGCAAAATATAGATTTAACACAAAGATTATTTCTTACAGTTGACTTCAATTTTACATGGAAAGGAAAGCAAATGTCATGACATAAAACAGTTTACCGTACATAGGCTTCCATCCTTGGATGGGATATTAACAACTGATCCAAACAGATTAAATTTAATCAAACCTCTACAATTTTTGGGATCACATATGTATTACAGTGAGCAATTAATATGTACGAAAACATGTCCATCTTAGGGATAATATGGATAATACAGATACAATGAGCCATGTTTGCTAGCATATTTTACTATATGCCTTTGTTTATTCACTTTACTGTGACATTTGGGGTATTTATTTAGCATATTTTACCTTTTAGAACATTATGAGTTGTCAGAAGAGCAGTTCCTTGATGTATGCATATTCAGAGTCATAGTTCAATGAGACAATTAGTCAGCAATGGATGTCTAGTTTACAAGATACATTGAGATGATCTATGTTTGAATGAAGGTGCAAACCACAGAGCATCTCCATAGCCTCATCCCTAAGTGCAGAGGATGTCTTTCAGAGTGGAAAGCAGAAGGTGACAATGGGGTCATCATGCCTTTTTCTCTGAATGGAAGCCTCTTGAGTGAGGCACCATATGTCGTCTCTTTCCTACCCATATAAGAATTTTAACGGGTATTGGATGGAAAAATTGGCACAATTCATCTACGCAGTTTCTCAGCTGGTCTCCACACCCCACTTGACATGAAAACGACCTTTCCTTTGTGGGCTCCACAAAATAAAAAGATGACATCCCGTCCAATGAATTATAATGTTTTCTACATCACATTTAAATGACGGCTGTAACAGCGCGTTTGTTAGGAAGCTGCGGATGGTCACTTAGAAGCAATTTACTATTAATGACATTAAAAAACTTTGGTCTTTATTTAGGATTTTATTAAAAGAAAAGTAAAATAGAGCTAGAGCCAAGGTTGTTATGTAACATGAGGATGTAATTATTGTTGATAAAGATGTGCAAGGTATTAAAATATACTTTATATTGTCATATATTCTATCTATGCTATATATTTAAAAGATAAAAAAAAATTAAAATGTGTAATTAGTGCAATAAATGCCTTTAACCAGTTATATTTAACTGGTGAAAAAAAATTCAGAAATTTTGAAAAAATGTGACTTTTTTTTTTTAATTTTTGAGATATGGAGCTGTATGAGGGATTGTTTTTTACAACCCAATCTGCTGTTTTTAATGATATTGTCTTGGGGTATTTATGATGTTTTGATCACCTGTCATTACATTTTTTTCTGTTGGATCAGTGGCAGAAAAACTGCAATTCTGGACTTTTGATTTTTTTTGTTACGTTGTTTACTGATCGGATATCTTTTATATTGATACATCAGACTTTTCTGAATACAGCAATACCAAATATGTGTATTATTATTTTTTCATTTCTTAACTTGTAATGTGATCAAAGATGTGATTTAAACTTTTATTTTTTTTATTTTTTTCAGATTTATTTTATTTTTTTCCAATTTTTACTACTTTTCACTGTTTTTAATATTATCCTTAAGGGAATTGAACCTGCAATAGTCTGATTAATTGATCAATATACAGCAGTGGCACAGCATTGCTGTGCATAGAAGAATTGAAGATCTCCTATGAATGCTGGCCAAGGGATGGTTTTCACAGGACTACTATGATGATAGACACAGGGGTTTTCATCCCTACCTCTGTCTGCCATGGTAACACATCGGCAGTCGCAAGAGTGTTGATAAGGGATATAAAAGTACACCCCTCCCTGATGACACGCTTTAAATACCACTGTGGGGCATTAGAGGTACATGTAGGCTGGTTATGCAGGGCAATATGTGGGCTCAGCATGCATGGCCACATCAAAGGCAGGGAGATGACTCATTGCTGTACACTGACAAGCAAAACCGTAACACTGTTTTTAACTTTTGAATTTCAGGCTCCATATGTTATCATCCAACTGTAGCTTTGAACATGAGACAACCTTCATTTTATAGATCATCATCTTGACAATCTCATACATAAATTTGACTTGCAACTATTTAGTATGCAGATTCCTGTCATGGCAATGCATTATTACTGTTTTGCTCCTCAAAATACTGTTTTGCTCCTCAAAATCTCTCTCTCTCTCTCTCTCTCTCTCTCTCTCTCTCTCTTTATATATATATTATATATATATATATATATTTTTTTTTTTTTTTTTTGATTAATTTAATAGTTTTTGTAACTCTACCTTTGGCATATAACATTGCCTGAATCCTTCTGGGCATGCTCTCAATCAGACTCAAGCATTTTTTGATCAAAATCTAATCCCAGGTCTCTACTACATTTTCCCAATATTGGATCATGCTAGTCGATTCACTTGGGTATGTATACAGCTTTGTTTTCAACTCTACCCACAAATGTTTGATTGGGTTGCAGTCTGGCAACTGTAGGGGCCAATCTGGCTCCTATACTTTGTTCTTATTGAACCATTTCTTCACCAACCTCAACATATGCTTTCGGTCATTGTCCTGCTGAAACACAATGTCATCCATTTCATACCCATACTACTCGATAGTATGAAATAACTTGTCTTGTAGGATACTCATATATAGCTCAGCTTTGAGACCACCATCAAGCCTGGTCAAGTAGTCAACACCTTTTGCTATGAAACAATGTCATATCATCAGGCTTCCTCCACCAAACTTGAAAACTCCTTCAAGTTCTTGATTTGTGAGCACTTTTTCCTCTTCTTTCTTCCAAACCGATTTGTTCATCTTATTTTCAAACTCAAGCCAATGCTTCTTATGATGGTAATAAAGATGAGGCTACTTTATCTTTTTTTATGCCACCAGTCAAGAGTTGTGTAATGTGCATCACACGTTGGCTGCATGGATTTCGTGAACTCACTATTACAATGCATACAAGCCACCTCCCCTACCTTGTTTGTTTGAACCAGAACTGAAAGATCTTGTGATGAGCAAACTTGTTGACTTCGATATTTTGCCTGGAGATGCACCTCTTGGCTTTTGAATGGATGGACTTACTTCATTTCATATTATTCCGACTGTCATGGCACTCACATGATGCAGTTTGGCAATTTTCTTGGTTGAGAGACTGCTATCGATGATCTAGACAATGCCGTTTCTCTTTTCTTGGCAAATCTTCATGGCTGTTCTTCAATTCAAACCAGTAACCTTTCACTTTGGATCAATCTATTAAAACAGTGAGCTTTTAGGGAATGTGAAAACAGGTTGAAAGTTAATATATTAATTTGAGAGTATGTATGTGTATGTGTGTCCGCTAAAGAAAGCTGCACCGTTGCATTTACAGTAACGAAATTCTGCACAGCCACCTCATTTGACTCAGAGAACATCGCAGACTATGTTTTGAGGGGAAATTTTAACCCCATACTTTACAGTCAGTCATAAAAAAAAGTTTTACTTACTGTTTGTATGTGTGAGGAAATAGATACTGCTTTGGCTGTTTTAACAGTTAGTTTGGATATTTATCAGGTGGACTATGGCAACCAATCACAGATCAGCTTCAGATTGCTTGCAATAGGCAACAAAGGACATTCTTAGTATAAGACAGCATATGCATGTCTATGAAACATTCAGGTAGCTTTCCAAAGACAAGACTTCTGGAAAATGATGGACATTGGGACTTGACTCTCAGTTGAAGCAGCAGCCACACAAACCCCAAAGCAACTAAGACACCTCTTTACTATTCTTCTAACAACCTGTAACATTTAAACAGTTAGTCCGAGTCCAGCAACTTTTTACTTAAGGTACCATCTAATTTATCTCTATAATCAAAGCTTTTTTCTAATATACTTCCTTTAATAGTTCTCTCCGGTTCCCTCTCTACAAAATCGAATAGCTGTTGTTTTTTTTTCTATTTCCTGCCCAATGGCATTCCATGTGAGTGCCCTCTAGTGCATCCTGGGATCCCTACACGGAGCATCACTAAGTTGAAAAGTCTCAGGCACTTCCTCAGCTACTCTCTGAAATGAAGTGTCACTGTGACGCTAGGTTCAGGGAAATGGATGTCAATTCTATGTTCACAAAGGTCATCAAAATGCTTCTAGACCCCCCTTCTGTACTCTCCCAGTGCTGTGTCTAGGCTCCCCCACCTTCTGCTCCTTCCCTGCAGTGCTTTATTTTGGCCCCCCATCTTTCTTATCCACTTTCAGTGGTGTGGTGTCACATCTTTCCCAACATGTTGTGTCTCTCCTGTGCGATCACAAACTGTAAGGCTGCCATGCCGGAGGGCAAAAGCACCGCCCACAAGTGATTTCAGTGGATGCTACGAGCTCATCAATATGCATAAGTTCCAGATAGACCACTGACATCACTTATGTCCTCCTGCACAGCCGTTCTGACAATTCACGAACGCACAGAGAGACACAGCTTGACTAGGACATGATGACCTCCAGGTCACCCAACTATAGGAAGCCTCTGAGACCATGCTAGGAGCATGATCTGAGAGGGAGGTTTGTGTCAATATACAACTGACAGGTAAAATGTATTGCAATGCTGGTTCAATGCAATGGATTATAAGAGGGATCAGTGTAATAAAAGTTATTGTCCCACATAAGGACTAAGTAAAAAAAAGTTTAAAAATAAATGGCAAAAATATTTTTAAAAAATCATAAAAAAGAGGAAAAAAATGAAAAAAAAAATCTGATACCAATAAATGCTTATATTTATTTTAAAAAAATTAAATAAAAACAGTACACATATTTGGTATTGCCACATCTGGAATTGCTTGAACTATAAAATTGTCATACCATTTATCCCCTTCAGTGAACACTGCAAAAAAAAACCTCAACATAAAAGCTATGTTTTGTCTATCATAGCACCAAAAAAGTAATAAAACTCAATAAAATATTTGAATATAAAAAATATGGTATCACTGAAAATGCCATCTTGTTCTACAAAAAAGCAACTGCCATACAGCTACCAGCAGAGAAATAAAAAAGCTATAGCTCTCAGAATACAGCAATGAAAAACAATTGTTTTTTTCTATAAAATTGTTTCTATGGTGTAAATGCAGCAATACTAAAAAACTCCAATTAAAACGTGTATTGCTGTATTTGTACTGGCCCGAGGAATAAAGCTGTTTTTTAAGACAAAATGAACATTGACAAAAACAATTCCTAAAATACTTTTTTTTCTTGATTCTGACCTCATGAAAGCTGAATAAGAAAGCAATCAAAATATATTATGTGGCCCAAAATGGCACCATTTAAAGCTTCAACTCATCCAACATAAAGCAGAAAAAAAATAAAAAAAAACTATAGCCATCAAGCTTTGGTGATGTGAAAAATCTTTATTTTGTGAATAAGCATTTTCAAGCTTGATAGTAGCCATACTTAAAAACCTATATAAATTTGGTATTGCTGTGATCATACTGACCTGACCTGTGGAATAAAGCTACCTGATCACTTATATGACTCAGCGAACATCATAAAAAATGAATAAATAAAGCAATTCTTCAGTTGCTGTTGTTTTGTTTATTCTGCCTCCTTAAGATCGCAGTAAGGCTCAGCTCACAGATTATCCTGTGTTCTAAGCTGAGCGGTTTTATTGGGGTTAGGTTAGATGTCACACTTGCGTCAGGCATCGCTAAACGGATGCACTTTTTACATGTACAAATCTGTAAAAACGCAAGTTTTAACGCACCCACATACTCCAATTCAAAAACCGCAATGCAAAAGTGCAATGCTTTGACACAATGCTTTTTTGCTAGTTGCGCTGAAAACATGGTCTGTAACTTTTTTTGTGCTTTTTCAAAAATGCATCTGTTTTTTTTAACATGGGAGTCTATGGGAAAAGCATCCGTTAACACTGGCGCTAAAAATGAAAAAACATGCCATAAAAATGTCAAGGCAAAAACTGGAACCATTAATGCATCCTGTAAATGGATGCAACCTCCAAGTGTGACCCTAGCCTTACACTGGGATTTCCGGTAAAACTCTAAAAAATCTGTGATTCAGACAAAATTCCCTATGGAGGGTTCACTGTATTGAGGCAGAAGGAGTCACTTTGAACTCCCCTCTGGCCTGTAATCCGCGTGTCCATCTTTTTATGCAGATATTTAGGCGTGCAAAAAAGTGAAGTCAAAATAGTTTTATGCAACTTTGAAAAGAGGCCACCATTGAAAAGAAGCCAGAGTCCTGAGTAACTCTGCTGCCTCATTATAGTGAATGGATCCATCACGGGTAATCACGTATTTAAGAGATGTAGATGGAAACTCTAATTTAAGTGAACAACATAGAGTACAGGTTATATGTGAACTGATCCAAAATGTTCTGTATCCAAATTGTGACAAAATGACATACAAATCAACTCACAAATATACAAGTCCCCACTCAGGTCTGTCATCTGTTAATGGAAATATAGTTGGCTCCCAAGTTGAAGTTAGTACAAAGGTTGTGAAAAAAGCTATAGTCCCCCCCATCCCAAAAGAATCCAGCAAAATTTGCGATCCCAAATCTAAATACCTCATCTCCCTTCCGAGCCTCACATTGTGCCTAAATCACATTTAGCATTCATATTTGAAAGTTCTCTAATGAGGGGCCTGCTTAATTTACGGGGTGTATATCTAAACAAGCATGAGCTTGGTACAATCTATGGGCACTACAACATATTGGGCTCTACAATTTTCACTCAGCAACATTTATCACTTCTTGTTTCTGGAAAACACCCATGAAGTCAAAATGTCGCTACATCTCTGTATGAATGCATAGCGGGTGTAATTTTTAAAATGAAGTCAGGCTAGGGTCACATTTACGTTTTGACCCTAGCCTACCGGATTGCGCTTTTATCATAGTACTTTTCCCAGCACCGCATAGCTTACCGTTATGTGGTGCTGGTTACGCTGCCCCTAGTTACCCTATATTTACCTTCCCACCAGTCACACAGGCAGCTGCTGGGAGTGCGCTTTACAGCGCCGGACAGGAAACGCTGCAGACAGCTGTATCCATAAATTAATTCATTGGTGTAGTTTGTAAAATGGTGTCATTTATGTGGGGGTGTGCTGTTCAGGCACCTCAAGGCCTCTGCCTATCTGACATGGCATCCACAAACTGTAACAGCAAAATCTGCACTATAATATGACATTTTTGACCACATATGTTGTATTCGGAATCCTCAGGAGAAAAAGCATAACAATTTTAATTGTTTGTTTTCTCCCATTACCCCTTTGAAAAACTTGAGGCCAAAGCAACATTTTAGTGTAAAAAAATGGTAAATATAATTTGCTCGAATAATTTTATACAATTCTATGAATTTCCCAAAGATTAAAAATGTTTTCTAATCCCTAATAATTCATTGATTGGTGTTGTTTCCAAAATGTTGTCACTCGTAGTGGGGCTCCTCCTGTTTTCAATTGTCAAGGGCTCTTTAAATGTGACATGGCGTTCGCAATCTATTCCTGCCAAAAGGGCGCTCCTTCCCTTCTCAGCCCTGCCCTGTACCCAAACGGTAGTTTTCCACAACATATTGGGAATTGGCATACTCAAGAAATGTTTAGAACAAATTGTATTGTGCATTTTCTCTTGTGAAATTAGAAAAATAGGGGCTAAAGACACATTGTTGTGTTTAAAAAGTGACTTCTTTACTTTCACGAGTCAAAGTTATAAAATTCTGTGCTGTGCCTGGGGTTCAAAGTGCTCACCACACATCTAGTTAAATTTCTTGAGTGGTCTAGTTTGCAAAATGGGGTAATGTGTAGGAAATTTCTACTATTTAGGACATCAGGGGCTCTTCAAACGCAACAAGGTATCGGCTAACGATACCAGTCAATTTTGTGTTCCATATGTCAAATGGTGTTCATTCCCTTCTGAGCCGTGTCGTGTGTCCAACAAGTTGTTTTCCACCACATATGGGGTATCGATGTACTCAAAATAAACAACAGAACTATTGTTATGTTGCATTTTCTCCTGTTATCCTTGTGAAAATGCTAAATTTGAGGCTAGAGTAACATTTTTTGGGGAAAAGTAAAATTTTTATTTTTTCCTTCTGCATTTTTTTTAGTTTCTGTGAAGAAGAACTTGAAGGGTTAATAAACATTTTGAATGTGGTTTTCTGCAGGCTAAGGGGTGAAGTTTTCAGAATGGTGTCAGTTTTGGGTATTTTCTATCGCATAGGCCTCTCAACCTCACTTCAAATGTGATGTGGTCTCTAAAAAATGGTTTTGTAAATTTTGTTAGAAAACAGAGAAATTGTTGACAAACTGTTAACCTTTCTAACTTTGCAACAACTAAAAGATTATCAAAATGGTGCTGATGTGAAGTAGACATGTGGTAAATGTTATTTATTAATTATGTTGTCTGACATTACTGTTTAAGGGCATAAAATTAAATTTTGAACATTGCAAAATTTTCAAACTTTTGACCAAATTTCCAATATTTTCACAAATAAACATATAAATATTCTAAATTTACTACTAACATGAAGTTCAATATGTCACAAAAAAAGGTTTTTTGAAAAATCTGTTGGGGTGTACTCTTTTATGCTGAGTATTTTTCCACAAAAATCGCAGAGACATTTAGACATTTGATCATTTGAAATAAAAAAGAACTAAACTAAATAAGCTTGGAGTGTAAATTCTTAATTAACTTACTCCAAGCTCATTGTTTTTATGTTTTTTTTGCCTAAGTAAACTTAAAGGGAACCTGAGCCTAAAAATCACCCCCCAGCCTATTAATACCTGTCCCTGCACCTTCATTATACTATTCTACCTACCCCTTTGTGTCAAAATTGTGTAGTTTGAATGTTTAAAAAAAGTGCTTTTTATACCTCCAGAACTGTGGCTTCTGCTCTCTTGTGAAGTCGCACAGGGTGTTCACTGTGGCTTATTTTCGCCGCCTTTACATCTTGTTTCCTGCCCCGATGGGTGTGATAATCCATCTGAGTCCTCCTCGCCTTCCTCCATGGGGGATTAGCTTGTATGATGCTAATCGCGTCATATCCAGCTCTGATGACGTTGGTACACCCTTTGGGTGTATACGGACCTCACGAAGCCATTGCATTTCACAGATAGCTGCCGTAAAGTAACCTCGCGCACGTGCAATGCATATCGTGAGGTCCGTTCTCACCCAAAGGGTGTACCAACGTCATCAGAGCCAGATAGCCAAGAGAGCAGAAGCCGCAGTTCTGGAGGTATAAAAAGCACTTTTTTAAACATTCAAACTACACAATTTTGACACAAAGCGATAGGTAGAATAACATAATGAAGGTGAAGGGACAGGTATTAGTAGGCTGGGGTGATTTTTAGGGGTCAGGTTCCCTTTAATAGTTTGATTTGCAACATGATTAATTTTACTTTTGAATTCCATAAAACAGTATCATATCTACAATATCATTATGTTGTTTCTCTTAATGATAGAAATTTATCTTTTTTTTCACTTAGTGCCACCCCTTGTGAAAAAGCAACAGGTAAATGTGCAGCCCGCTTGTGTATAAACATAAGAAAGGCCGGCATCTGCCTCCAGAAAGGGATGTAAATCAACGGGAAATGCAACACCTCTGCAGCTGGACCCTATAAGGAGGTCTGGCAGCAGAGGAAAAACCTGCAATCCCCAATTGATTGTTTAAAAGCCGGCGGTAAGAAGCCGCCAGCTTTTAAACAATGCTGAAGCCCTCTACTGGCTTCCCCGCCACCAGACAACAGGATCCTCCGCTCCCCCGACCGCCTCCCCACCCAACCCTGAGTTAGGAGTGGGCAGGGGAGCAGGGCCAGGGAGCGGGGAGCAAGGACCCAGGCGGGGAAGGCGGCGGTGAGAAAACATCACCGCCGGCTTTCTCCTTCTGTTCTGCACTCCCCGCTCCCTCCTGTCCCTCCCCTCTCCCTGGCCCTGCTCCCCCTGCCCGGTCCTAACTTAGGATCAGGTGGGGAGTCTGTGGGAGGAGCGGAGAATCGGGCTGTCAGGTAGCGGGGAGGGCAGAACTGACCACAGCATGCAGGGAGCTGTCCGCGGTCCTGAACTGTGAGTTCAAACCGGATTCTCCAGATTACCCTGGTCCGGAGCAATCCGGCCCCATAGAGTCCTATGTTATCGGGCGCCGGATTGCACCGGACCAGTAAAATCCGGGAGAATCCGGTTTGATCAGGTTTTCTCTGTCAGACACCTTCCCGCCAGGATTTTCAAATGAACAGCTGACTCAGGTCAATTGAAGTAGCAGAGCTGTCAGGTTCATGTGAGTTCATGCTTGTCTGCATGAACTCACATGAACTTTCCCACGCCCGGGTGCACAGCTCTGCTACATCTCTGGTGGAGATTCTCTACCAGAGATGTAGCAGAGCTAAAGAAGAACCCTAGACTGGACTACGTCGGACGGAAGAGGACCCCATGGTCGAGGAGTTAATAAAGATGCAGTCTCTTTTTATAGGATTGTTTAATATATTTTTCAGAAAAATTTTGACATGGGCTTCGCCATCTTTTTGTATGCCAGCCGGATACAGCAGGCGGCAACGGACTGCCCCCAATCCCCAGCTGACTATTTGGACCTGCCTGGACACAGAAATAGTGTGAAGCCCTTATTTTTTATTATTTCATGAATTTCATGAAATAATAAAAACAAAATGCGTTGGGCTCCGCGCGATTTCTATGTCCAGCCAGGTACAGCTAGGCAGCTGGGGGCTGGAATCCGCAGCGCAGGGAGGCCCAAGCCTTCTGGGCACCCCCCGCTGCGAATGGCAGCCCGTAGCCGCCCCAGAAAATGGCGCATTCACTGAAGCGTCATCTTCTGGTGCTGAACCCAACTCTTCCTGGGCCCTGGTGCGGTGGCTCACTGGGTAATACAGGGTTTAGGGCCAGCTGATAACAAAAAGCTGCCCAAAATTCATGGGATCACGACAATATTAGACATGCTCCCCATGAATTTTTATTAAATTGTTTAAATACAAACACAACACCGAGAAAAATTATTTTTATTTGAAAAAACAAAACAAAAACACACTTAGGGACTCCATCTTTATTTTTAAAAAAAATCCTCTTCCTCCGACGTAGTCCAATCCAGGGTTTTTCTTTAGCTCTACTACATCTCTGGTAGAGAACCTCCACCAGAGATGTAGCAGAGCTGTGCACCCTGGCGTGGGAAAGTTCATGTGAGTTCATGCAGGCAAGCATGAACTCATATGAACCTGACAGCACTGCTACTTCAATTGAACAGCTGACCTGAGTCATTTGAAAATCCCAGCGGGAAGGCGTCCGACAGAGAAAACTTGATCAAACCGGATTTTCCCTGATTGTACCGTCCGGTGCAATCCGGTGCCCCATAACATGGGACTCTATGGTGCCAGATTGCTCCGACCGGGGCAATCTGGGAGAATCCAGTTTGAACTCACAGCTCAGGACCGCGACAGCTCCCTGCGTGCTGCGGTCGGTTCGGCGCTCCCTGCTGCCTGGCAGCCCGATCCTCTGCTCCCCCCTAAGTTAGGACCAGTTGGGGAAGCAGGGCCAGGGAGCAGGAGGGACAGGAGGAGCGGGGAGCGCAGAACAGAAGGAGAAAGCTGGCGGTGAAGTCTTCTCACCGCCGGCTTCCCCGCGTGGGTCCTTTCGCTCCCTGCTCCCTGGCCCTGCTCCCCCCGCCCGTTCCTAACTCAGGATCGGGTGGGAGGCGGTCGGGGGAGCGGAGGATCTTGCTGTCAAGTGACGGGCAACCAGTAGGGAGATTCAGCATTGTTTAAAAGCTGGCGGCTTTACTTTTTTTTTTCCTCTGCTGCCAGACCTTCTTATAGGGTTCAGCAGCAGAGGAATTACTCACAATACTCGCTTCCCCATTGACTTACATTGGACTCGCTAGACTCGTAACGAGTACCGAGTATCGGGACCTACTCGTTAGATCTAGCGAGTCCGAATATTTCAGTACTCGCTCATCCTAGTTACCACTAGTTACCATCTGTTGACCTACAATGAAATATGTTGAGGTCCTTGTGACATTTCTATGTTTCATTAAAGCCCCTTTCACATCAGTGTTTTATTGCTAGATGCAGATTTACCGCATCTGCTGCATCTAACCCTAATAGCCGCACCTACAGCACACTTTCAGCCATACATTGTCTATGGGGCTGGCGGCAAGTGCGTTATTGCTGTGATCCGGCACTTGCAGCCGCGGAAAAAAAACACTGTCAGCTGTGCTTTTTTTTGCACGGCTGCAACTGCCGCAAGTACCGTATCCGGCAATACTACACTTGCCGCAAGCCCATAGACAATGCATGCCTAGTTAAGAGGCAGATGCGGTAAATCTGCCGATCTGCCGCAATTAGCGAAGAACGTTGATGTGAAAGGGGATAACTCATTTCACACATATAGATATACTGTATGTATATGACCGTGCTGGGGTGACCATAAGTGGATTGGGCTTATAAACTGAGCCCCCTCCACATTCAGCTGATGCTGGTTATAGTAAAAAACTGGCATCTGTCCTAGCAGCCACTGAGTTCCAGCCTAGAAAACCTCAGAGTGTTTGCATGTCATTTCCAGGCAAATAAAGTCTTTGCAGTATCACTGCATATGGTTTACTGATTCACTGCAAATCCATTTTTTTCTAACTTCATCAAAACCTAGCAAATTCAAATTTCAAAAGATTAAATCATCGCTTAAGACGCCCTACCGTACATCCAAAATTCTGTAACTTCATATAGGATCTATCAGTAAAGGAAACTAATTGCAGATTTCTTCACAAAGCATATTGCAGAGGTATTCCCCAATAGAATTAAACATTTATGAAACTATAATGATCATTAAACCTTCAGCCTGTTTTTGTCATTGCATGTCATTGTAGTAACTCTGGAATGTTTTAATATATTCCATTGATTCTGAGAAAAACTTTTTATGACATATATACATATATATCCTTAGTACATTTTTTTTTATTTATTTTTGAAAATACCAGAATTTTTGTGAAAAGTTTGAGAATTCCACAGTTATTTTTTTTTATTTTTATGCCCTTAAACCAGATCGTTATCTCACACAAAATAATAGTAAATAATATTTGCCATATGTTTACTGTACAAAAGTGCAATTTTTGAAACATCTTTTTTTTTGTTAAAAAGTTTGAATGTTTAAAAGTTAATCAGCAATTTCACATTTTTGAAACAAAACCATTATTTTAGGAAACACATTTAAGGTGACTTTGAGGGTCCTAGCGACAAAAAATTCCAAAAATTAACACAATTCTAAAAAATGGCATCCCTCAAAGTGCTCTAAGCCATATACAAGAAGTTTATTAACCCTTAAGGTGCCAGACACTAATGCAATGTGTAAAGAAAAAATGAAAATTGGACTTTTCCCCACAAAAATATCGGTTTAGTCCCAAATATTTCATTTTTACGAGGGTAACATGAGAAAGTGAACCATACCAATTGTTGATACATTTCTCCTGTGTACACTGATACCCTATATGTGGTGGAAAACTACTGTTTATGTGCATGGCAGGGCTCAGAAGGGAAGGAGCACTCTTTCAATTTTGGAGCACAAAATTGGCTGAAATATATAGCCGCCACCATGTCACGTTTGCAGAGCCCCTGATGTGCCTAAATAGAAGACAAACCAAACAAGTCACCCTATTTTGAAAATTACAATCCTCAAGGAATTTATCTTATTGCATTTTGAGCAACTGAACCTACAGATGAGTAACATAATTTATAACATTGAGTCGTGAAAATGAAAAATTAAATTTTTACCTCAATAATGTTATTTTAATCAAAAAAATTATTTTTCAAAAGGATAAGAGGAGAAAATGGAGCATATAATTTGTTGTACAATTTCTCCGAATTAAATTGATATCTCATATGTGGTGGAAAACCAGCGCCAGACTGGGGTGTCTGGGGCCCACCAGAGAAATTGACTCCAGGGGCCCACTCTTTAGATATATACAAATACCTGCTACCCGTTATACCCATTGTAGCGGCAGCTCCTACACATCACTGTGCGCTCACCATAATTGTTATGTACAGTTACTGTAGTTTGCATTACAGGGATTCTTTGATGAAAACAAGTTATCAGCGATCTGCAGGTTAGGAAGGTGATAACTTATTTATTGATGGAATCCGATCAGTGGAAACCGTAAAGTTGGAAGAATGTGACACTTTTATCCCTATTATAAAATGCAGCAGCCGGTAATGATGTGACCACAGCTCCATTCATCATCATTGGGGCTTCCAGAAAAAGCCAAACCCAGCACTCACAGCCACTGAAGGAATGAGCTCCAGTCTAATGGGGAGAAAACAAACCTCTGACTAAGGAACGTATTTAAGGATGATGTTTTTAATATGTGCGTTTAAACGTTTTTTTCTAATAAAATGAATTTTTAAGGATCTATACATCCGGATTCGGTGCTGGATATTTTTGTATTTTTTGCACATGTTTATGGGGATAAAGGTTGGACATTCAGCAGTGGGATCCTCACCAATAAATAACTTATCACTTTTCCTTAGGCGTTGTGCATGCAATTAACATTTGATGATATTTTTATTTCAGTATTTGTAAGACAAAGCGAGGAGTGGAACAATCAGATGTTTTTTTCTGTATTTATCATCCACTCCTGGTTTTGTCTTACAAATACTGAGGTAAAAATCTCACCAAATGCTCAATGTGCACATGGCCTTAGGGAGGAGTTAAACATCAAAGTATTTAAAATCTATTAGAAATAAAGAATTTTCCCGTTACTGATGTCAGATAAAACAAGTGACCAACCTCAAACCCCTATACCAAGGCTAATAACACCACGCAGAGGGAGAAAAACCACCACATTGTGACCAGAGCACATATTACCACCACATAGTGCCATAGTGTCCAAATAATACGACATACAAGGCACAAATACTGTCATACCATGACCAAAGCACATAAAACCACCACATAGTTATTCAATACTATCATCAATAAGGTATTAAATACTGCCACACAATGACAAAGACCATTTATTACCACTACATAGTGACCGAATAATACCACATACAAGGGACAAACACCACCTCGTCAAGAACAAAGCATATAATGCCACCACATAGCGACAAATAATACTAAAATAATGAAAATGTAAAAAAGCTCTGTATATTGGGTCAGTTTACAGGTAATACAGTGATTATAAGTGAAATTATACACTTGAGCTCTGTATATAGTATAGTGTCCGTGTACAGGTTATATAGTGATCACCAGTGATATTATACACAGGAGCTCTGTATATATCATAAGTGTACAAGCTATATAGTGATCACCAGTGACACCAGTGACATCCTGGGTCACTTTCTGGTATAAATATCCCCCATCATGGTCCCTATAGCACACCATCCTGGGCCCCTTTCTTCCTGGTATATGTCCCCAATGCCCCATTGTGGGCCCCTTTCTTCCTAGTATAAGTCCCTAATCTTGGGCCCCTATAGTGCCCTATCCTATGCCCCCTTCTTCCTGGTATATGCCCCCCATCCTGGGGGCCCCAGCTACGTGCCCCCATGGTCCTGGGTGCCTCTGCTACATGCCCCCATGGTTCTATTGGCCCCTGCTACATGCCCCAATGGTCCTGGGGGCCCCTGCTGCAAGCCCCCATGGTCCTGGGGGCCTCTGCTATGTTCCCCCATGGTCCTGTGGGCCCCTGCTACATGCCCGAATGGTCCTGGGGGCCCCTGCTACATGCCCCCTTGGTCCTGGGGCCCCTAATATGTGCCCCATCATCCTGGGGGCCCTGCAACATGCCCCATCATCCTGGGGCCCCTGCAACATGCCCCCTTGGTCCTGGGGCCCCTAATATGTGCCCCCATGGTCCTGGGGCCCCCTGCTACATACCCCAATGGTCCTGGGGTCCCCTGATGCATGCCCCCATGGTCCTTGGGGCCCCTGCTATGTTCCCCCATGGTCCTGAGGGCCCCTGATACCTGCCCCCTTGGTTCTGGGGACCCCTGCTATGTGCCACCATCGTCCTGGGAGCCCCCTGCTACATGCCCCCATGATCCTCAGGGCCCCTGCTACATGCCCCTATCTTAGGGGCCCCTGCTACATGCCCCCATCATGGGGACCCTGCTACATGCCCCCATCCTGAGGGCCCTGCTACATGCTTCCATCTTGGGGGCCCTGCTACATGCCCCCATCCTGGGGGCCCTGCTACATGCCCCCATCCTGATCCTGAGTTAAAAAAACAAACATCGCAATCTCCCTGCTTTTCCCTGCAGACACTATTCATATCAGCACGCTATGCACGCCGATATGATTAGCAACGGGAGCTCTGGGGGGGCCCTTGGGCCCACTGGAGGATTGCTCAGTCTCCCAGTGGGCCAGTCTGACCCTGTGGAAAACTACTGTTTGGGTGCATGGCAGGGCTCGTAAAGGAAGGAGCGTTGTTTGAGCACAAAATTGGTTGAGAAATAAATGGCAAACGGCATGTCGCATTCTTATGGTGTGCCTCATTAGTAGGAAATCCTCACAAATCACCCAAATTTGGTAACTACACCCCTCAAGGAATTTATCTAGATATGTGATACCATCTTGAACCCACAGTTGCTTCACAGAATTTTAGAATGTTCATTCATGAAAATTAAAAAATAAATTTTACGTCAAAATGTTGATTTAACCCCCAAATTTATCATTTTCACAAGGATAACAGTAGAAAATGGACTGTGCAAACATGCCAAAGCAGCAGAAACCCTAGAAGTGAACTCATATGGATATTATTCCTCTCAGAGAATTCATCTAGGGGTTTTATGAACAATATTAACCTCACCGTGATTTACAGAATTGTATGACTTTGGGTTGTGAGAATTAAAAAAATGTATTTCTCTAAAATGTTGCTTTTTGCCACAATGTTTAATATTCACATAGGGTAATAAGAAAAAATGGACTATACAATTTGTTACACAATTTCTTCTGATTTCACCAATACCCCACATGTAATTAAAAACTACTCGCGAGGCACAGCGCAAAACTTAGGAGAGGAGTGCCATATTATAGTTCAGATTTAGGCTACTTTCACACTGTGCATTTTTGCCTCCATTTTTTGGATCTGTTTTTTGCAATGCACTGCACAAAAATGGATCACTCAAATGAATTCCCAGCAAAGTCAATGGATTTTAATTTTTTGCCATTCAGACAGGGCACTTTGAAAGTGATCCGTTTTTGCCCTTTTAGAGTGCTCCATTTTACAAATGAGCATGTTAGTTTCTGTTGTGTTTTTCTCCTGTGTTTTTCCCATAGGCACCATTGTTAATGGAGAAAAAAATGAAGCATCCAAAACGCACCAAAAAACAGATCAGAAATGGATGATCCATTTTTTCGTTCTTTTTGGAGGACAGCTCCTGTTTTGCAGCCAAAACCGCAGCAGAAAAGAAAGTAAAAAAATGGATAGTCTGAATGTAGCCTTAGTTGGAATGGTTTGGTTATGTCATGTAACATTGGCAGAGCCCCTGAGGTGTCAGCATAGCAGAAATCCCAAACAATTGACACTATTTTATAAAGTTCACCCCTTAGGGCCACGTCACATGCTTCAATCTTGTGAACAAGATCGCTTAAGCGATCCGGAATTTTTATTGCTTAAGTGAAATCGTTTGTGCATTGTTGCATGTAACCGAGCGATCTGTCAACGAAAAATCACTTGATTGTTTGGTGGAAGATTTGTGAGCAGGACCTCAAATCAAGCGATAATTCGTTGAGCGATCTGCAGCATCGTGGTGTGTGACACCGCCATGAACGATCTCCCAGCGGCACAGCCTATGCTGGGAGCTCGTATCCATGATAAACATCGGGTTACTAAGCGCCGCGCGGCACCTAGTAACCCGATGTGTACCATAGTTACCAGCGTTCTCGCTGGTCCACATCGCTGGTGAGTCTGCCTGTGTGACAGCTCACCAGCGATGTGAACGATGTTGTTAGCATGTGATCGCTAACAACATCGTTCAACAAATTGAGGCGTGTGCCGTGGCCCTTACTGAATTCATTTTGACACTACAGGTATTTCACAATATATTATACCATTGGGCAGGGAAAAAATAATAATTACATTTTTACCACTAAAATGTTGTTTTAACACCAGATTTGTAATTTTCACAAAGAGAATAGATAAACAGGCCCCATAATGTGTTATACAATGTTTCCTGAACGTGGCAATACCTCACATGTGACTTTATGGTACTGTTTGGCCACATGAGGGCTCAAGAGGGAAGGAATGACATTTGACGTTTGATGCATAGATTTTCCTAAAATATTTTATGGTCTCCATTTGTAGAGCCACTAAGTGCCAGAAAAGCAGAAAGCCCCTCAAGTGACTACATTTTGGAAACTACATTCCTGTATTTTTTAGCCCAGCACAAATAAAGCAAGCGGCTGCGAGCTGCCATCCTCAGCTGCCTAATTTTAACTTGACTGGCAAAAAAAATGCGTGGGCTTCACCCTATTTTTAATTGCCAGCCAAGTTTAAATTAGGCAGCTGAGGGCTGGTACTGAAAGCTAGGTGGGGGCCTTCTTTATTGGGTCTCCCATGCTATAGAATAGCGGCCCGCAGCCGCCCGCGAAATTGGCACATTCGTAAGAAGCATTAATTCCTGGAGCTTTACCCGGCTCTTCAAGTTACCGTGTAGTGGTGGCAAACTGGGTAATAAGGAGTTAATGTCAGCTTTGTAGTGCCAGCTGGCATTAAGCCTGAAATTCTTAATGTCGGGCCAATATTAGACCCAGCCATTAAGAATTTCAATTAAAAAGTAAACAAGAAACAACACAGAGAGTTAAATATTTTAGTAGAAATAAAAACACAAAGACATTTAGGTACTCCATCTTTATTAACCCCTCAGTTATACTCCTCCTTGATGCTCTGCGATGTCTAATTTAATGAAGGCTATGGTGAAGAATACAGCAGTCTGTCACCACAGCCTCCAGCCACTGAATGAATGAGGTGCGAGTTCTATCCATTAGCGGTGACTCGCTGAGGTCACCCGAGGACAGCTCACGTAACCATGGCACCTACTATGATTACCACAACGGTGATCCCTGGTGAACTCAGCTGATCGTGCATGTTAGTCACCACCAGTGCAGATTCAGAAGTGAGAGGGAGCACAGGAATATGGACCGGAGCAATCAAGCAGCGGAGACACGGTAAGATGATCTGAATGTGTCTGTGTTTTGCAGCTTTCAGACAGGTTTGAAGGTTTTTCAATGCATTTAAAGTTTCCTGCCATTGATATTAATTGTGCTTGGGACTGATCTGCAAACATTCGGCGAATAAGTCGGCGAACACCCTGCGTTTGGCAAATAAATCTAAATGTGAACACTCAGGTGTTTGCTCATCTCTACTCACTACAACATTGCCAAACATTGGATGTTAATTGTGATTTAGACACATTGTTGTGCTCTGAAGGGAGAGGGGTATTTGGATTTGGGAGCACACATTTTGCTGGATTTATTTTTGAGGGGCAAGAAGCCATTACGCTTTTCCAGAGCCTTTGTGCTAACAGTAATGTGAATTACCGTATATACTCGTGTATAAGCCGAGTTTTTCAGCCCAAAAATTGGGCTGAAAAGTCCCCCCCTGGCTTATACACGGGTCATACGGTATGCTGTGGGGGGGGTGCATCGGTGGCTGGAGGAGGCAGGAGGGGGCCACGGTGACCGCAAGCGGTCACGTGGGGCCGCCTCATTAGTGCAATGAATATGCACGGCATCCCCCTGTCCATCAGCGGCGGGGGGATGCCGTGCATATTGCACTACACAGCCCCCCCTCCTTATTATGGGTCCCCTTGTGCAGTAATAAACAGCCCCCTCCCTCCTTAGTATGTCTTCCCCCCAGGCTGCGGCAGCTGTCAAAATAACAAACACTTTATACATCACCTTCCGGCGCAGCTCCTCCGGTCCTCCGCTCCTCCGCTCGCCGGCTTCTTCTTCCTGCTTGTGCCGGTGTCATGTGACCGGGCGCAGGAGATGACTTCATTTCCTGCGCGCGGTCACAGAAGCCGGCACAAGAAGGAAGAAGAAGCCAGCGAGCGGAGGAGCGGAGGACCGGAGGAGCTGCGCCGGAAGGTGATGTATAAAGTGTTTGTTATTTTGACAGCTGCCGCAGCCTGGGGGGGTACATACTAAGGAGGGGGGGGCTGTTTATTACTGCACAGGGGAACCCATAATAAGGAGGGGGGGCTGTTTACTACCACTGGGGCTGTATATACCTCTGGGGCTGCTGGATACTACCACTGGGACTGTATATACCACTGGGGCTGCTGTATACTACCACTGGGGCTGTATATACCTCTGGGGCTGCTGTATACTACCACTGGGGCTGTATATACCTCTGGGGCTGCTGTATACTACCACTGGGGCTGTATATACCACTGGGGCTGCTGTATACTACCACTGGGGCTGTATATACCACTGGGGCTGTATTATACCTCTGGGGATGCTGTATACTACCACTGGGGCTGTATATACCACTGTGGCTGCTGGATACTACCACTGGGGCTGTATATACCTCTGGGGCTGCTGTATACTACCACTGGGGCTGTATATACCTCTGGGGCTGCTGGATACTACCACTAGGGATGTATATACCTCTGGGGCTGCTGGATACTACCACTGGGGCTGTATATACCTCGGGGGCTGCTGGATACTACCACTGGGGCTGTATATACCTCTGGGGCTGCTGGATACTACCACTGGGGCTGTATACTACCTCTGGGGCTGCTGTATACTACCTCTGGGGCTGTATATACCACTGGGGCTGCTGTATACTACCACTGGGGCTGTATATACCACTGGGGTTGCTGTATACTACCACTGGGGCTGTATATACCTCTGGGGCTGCTGGATACTACCACTGGGGCTGTATACCTCTGGGGCTGCTGGATACTACCACTGGGGCTGCTGTATACTACCTCTGGGGCTGCTGTTTACTACCTCTGGGGCTGCTGTATACTACCTCTGGGGATGCTGTATACTACCACTGGGGCTGCTGTGTATACCTCTGGGGCTACTGTATACTAAATACTGGAGCTGCTGCTGTATATACCACTGGGGCTGCTGCTGTATACTACCACTGGTGCTGCTGTATATACCTCTGGGGCTTCTGTATACTACCACTGGGGCTGCTGTATATACCTCTGGGGCTGCTGTATACCCCACTGCTGGGGGCTGTATACCTGTGCTGGGGTCCACCCTCGGCTTATACACGAGTGAATAGGTTTTCCCAGGTTTTGGGGGCAAAAGTAGGGGGGTCGGCTTATACACGGGTCGGCTTATACACGAGTATATACGGTATTTTCCTGTAACAGATGAAAGTCTTGAGTGAAGACTGTTTTGTGTTTGTCTGGGTTGATTTAAAAGCTATTGATGGCAATTTGGGGTGCAGAACACTTTGGATTAGTTCACATTTATCATGCACTGTATGCTGTGCACTAACATTGGGCTTTCAATCGACAGTTCCAAAATAACTGATTCAGATGAAACCCTAGACGGAAGCAGCAGATCTACTATGCATTCTGTTTGGCTAGAGTCAGACCTGCATCTGCCCTGAGCGTGCTGGATCTGTTTAAAACTTAGAATCTGGCAGGCTTACCAGCATGTAACGCTATGTGCCGCATGTGTATGGATTGCTATGGCAACCCGAAGCTTACCGCACCCACTGTTTCCACAGCGAGTCCCCGGATATGCACTATTGCAGAGTGCACAGGAAATGCGGTCTGCAGCGTTTTCCTGTGTGCTCTGCAATAGCGCATATCTGGGGATTCGCTGTGGAGCCTACAGGTGCGTGAAGCTTCAGGTTGCCATAGGGATGTATAGCCAGGCAGCGCATAGCGTTACCAACTGGTAACACTATGCGCTGCTTTGGCCAGAAACTAAGTTTCTGACAGATTGGCCAGGCTCAGGGCAAATGCAGGTCTGATCCTAGCCTTAGGCTTCTGTTCATTGGTGTCCTTCTTTTCCTTCTTGTTGTTGACTTCACTTTTGTGCACGCCTAAAAAGACTCGTAAAAAGATGGACACATCAAACCACAGACCAGACAGTAGTTAAAAGTGACTCCATCTGCTACCTTACAATGAATCA
>JARQOC010000002.1:279755320-279770096 GCA_033576535.1 Allobates femoralis | reverse complement strand
CGTGGGTGGCTCTGATCCTCACCTGATCCTCAGTCACTTGGGCGGCCTCCCGGAACTCTGCCAGTTCCTCCTGTCGGCGGATCCAGTACATCTGCTCACTTTTCGCAGCTGTGGGCTTTGACATAGTGGCTTTCTTCAGGGGCTCGGCCTCTGGCTGAGCAGGCTCCTCAGATAGTTCAGCCTCTGATAGGACGGGCTTTACCAGTAACTCAGCCTCAGCTCTAGCAGGCTCTACAGATGGCTCAGACTTTGGTTTGGCAGGCTCTACAGGCAGCGCGGCCCGAGTTTCGCAGGCTCTTTGGACGGTTTAGCCTCTGCAGTAGTCTGGATCTCCTTCTCTGGATCTTCTTCCGTTAGGACCAGGGGGCTCAAAACTCTAGATCCCTGGGCTAATTTACTTAGGATCCCTCTCTTCTAGTTCTTAAATGCCCAGCCCTGAGCCTGGTTCAGCTGCAGATTCAGGTCTTTTAACGCGGCCTTCCAGAACTCCACATCCAGCTGCAGGGGCAGGTCTGCGCTCCCCTTTTCTTCCACGGTGATGCTCACCTCTGCTCCCTCATCCATCGAGCTCTTGGTAATACTGGATGCCATTTTCTCCAACCCGTCCATGGCACTACCACGCCGTGCTCCTTCCCCCTTTCTGCCACCTGGCTTCTGCACCCCACCCTCCCGGTTGTCAATCAGTCCTCTGGGTGGAGTCGGCACGGTGCTAAGCAAGCCCCCTTAGTTTTCGGCTGGCACTCTGGGCGGGCCTGCTCTTTCACGCCTTTTGCTGGCCCATCCCATGATGGGAGGCCTGGGCACGCCCGGGCCAGTACATGGTGTAAATCTTTCATGGTTGCCATTTTCAAAGTCTCTTTCACACAAAATTTCAAAAGTCTTTTAGAGCACACAAGACCCTTTTACACTGGGCCATTCACATCCTATTGGTGATGCCAAAAACTGATGGGCCCCAGGGCCGAGGGCACTCGGAACCAGACTTTGATGCTTCCGGGAGTCACATTAGGTTGAGACCCGGCTCCGTGACCCTGGGTTTAGTGTTAAAGCATTCTTAGGGAGAGTGTAGGAATAGGGTGGTTTAAGGGATAAAGTGTTCGTGGCGTCACTCGTGGTTTGTGGCTATGGATAGCCGCCGGTGCTGCAGAACCTCTGGGGATGATGGATGGGCAGCTGGGATGGAGTGTCTCTCCCTGGATAGAGCAGGTCCCAAGGGCAGCAGTTGTAGGAATTGGCTGTATCCAGCAGGAAGGGGTTAACTTTAGGCCTTGTTAACCTGTTCATTGGCCTTCACAGCTGGTTGCCGAGTAAATAACACGGTCTCACACAGTTCTGCAACTATGTACCTGGATTTACTCACAGCTAGCTTCAGGTTTCAACAGGTCATAGATGTTATGGTTTCTCAGAGAAGCTATGGCCTGTGTAGTCTTTAAGAGATCGGGGTGCAAGTATGAGATCCTCAGTGGTGTGCCGGTCTTTGCCTTTCTCTCTCTCTCTCTGGTCCTATTCCTCAGCACCTGTGCTAGACAGCGCCTCTGCATGCAGAGCCCTGATCCGGCAGCCTTGGGTATTAGTGGGCGACTGGTACCTTGTCCCCTTACCCTTGTCTGGCTGCTTTCTCGGGTAATACGCCAGCTCCTATAAAGCTTGTAGCCTCTGGTTCAGCAGTTCGGTATTAGACTCTCCCGTGCCGCATTCAGGTCCGGTGAACATTACCGAATGTGGTCTATAAGAATCAGATTGAGTACATATATATTTGCCAAAGATGGAAGTTCTCAATCATTACCGCAAAAACAAGACAAGGAGTTGACTGTGGAACTGATCATGAACTTATGACAGCAAAGATTAGAGTAAAGCTGTGCAAACAGAGAAGACAACAGGTTGTTTCCAATTTACATTCGACCAAGATATCTGAAGCTTTATGGAACAGTCTGCAAAACCGATTTACAGTGCGTTGTCAAAGTATTTGGCCCCCTTCAACTTTTTAACCTTTTGCTACATTTTAGGTTTCAAACATAAAGATATAAATTCTAATTTTTTTTGTGAAGAATCAACAAGTGGGACACAATCGTGAAGTGGAGCCAAATTTATTGCATAATTTAAACTTTTTTAACAAATAAAAAACTAAAAAGTGGGGCGTGCAATATTATTCGTCCCCTTTATTTTCAGTGCAGCAAACTCACTCCAGAAGTTCAGCGAGGATCTCTGAATGATCCAATGTTGTCCTAAATGACTGGTCATGATAAATAAAATCCACCTGTGTCTAATCAAGTCTCTGTATAAATGCACCTGCTCTGTGATAGTCTCAGGATTCTGTTTCAAGTGCAGAGAGCATTATGAAGACCAAAGCTACACCTCCTGTGCTTACTAGCCTTTTTTACTGTATCTAGCCAAGCAAATCCTTTTTGGCTGGTAGCAGTGTGTGCCAGGCAGTGGTGTAGCACTGTTGTGAAGAAAGCTACACCTCCTGTGTTTACTAGCCTTTTTTAACTGCTTCTAGCCAAGCAAATCCTTTTTGGCTAGTAGCAGAGTTTGGATAGGTAGCTGTGGTTCAGTGTTCTGTTGAAATCTACGACCACACATCGCAGAAAATACTTTTGTATTGCATATGCCCAAACCTGCTTGCCAAAATCTAATTAGGGTAGTACCACTGTTTGACTAGGTAGCTGTGGTGCAGTGTTCTGTTGAAATCTACTGCCACACAGTGCAGAAAACACTTTTGTATTGTATCTGCCCAAACCTACTTACCAAAACCTATTTAGGGTAGTACCATAGTTAGACTAGGTAGCTGTGGTCCAGCGTTATGTTGAAATCTACCGTCACACAGCACAGAAAACACTTTTGTATTGCATATGCCCAAACCTACTTACCAAAATCTATTTAGGGTAGTACCACTGTTTGTCCACTCAGTTCTGCTAGTTTTGCATCCATAGTTTTTTGTGCCAACAACAGAGTTGCCGATTAGTTACCCTAAAATACGAGTGATAAAAGGTCTGCTGATGAAGGAAAGAGGAATAGGAGTGTTGGAAAGGGTAAAAATCTTTGTGTCCTTGGGGTTGGTGCCAAACTAACAGAAACATCTGCTGAACGAATACCGTCTTCAAGCCAAACTAAAATGTATAATTCTTTTCATTGACAATCTGCTATCTTCCATTTCTTATGCAGCAGAGCATCATTAAAACTTGTAGATGAGGCCCAAAAAGAGCAGGTGCTTCAATGGACATCAATCGCTATATCAAGTGGGCTCTCCTCCACCTCAACTTCAACATCACAAACACTCCAGTCCTCAGAGGTGTCACCCCAATCGCACTTGCTTCCTCACAGCTCACAAGTCTCCAGCTACCCTATTGACTATGGGTTAACACAGATATGTGAGTCTGCAGAGCTGTTCCCTCACACTATAACCTGGGAATCATAGGTCTGCTCCAAAGCTTCATTGAGTCAAGACAAGGAAATGATCTACACCAATGCCCAAAATCTCTGTGAATTGGATCCAGGCCCAGATGAAGAAGGTTCCAAGCATAATGTAGACCCTCATTCACAAACTGTAACCCCTGTTGGTGGAGACAATGAGGCAGATGATGATGAGACTCAGATACATGATTGGAATGACAACTTGACTTTGTGCTCAGGGCAGGAAGAGGTTGGCTCTGAGGATGGCGAGTGTGAGAACACACAGGGTGATGATGAGGTTAGAGATCCCACTTACTGTCAACCCACAAGAAGGCAGTTGATGAGCTCAGCAGAGGAGGTGGAGGAGGATGTTAGTGACGAGGTTAGATTGCGGCTTCCTGGACAGAGATGGAGTCCTGGAAGCACATCAACAACTGCGTCCTCAGTCACAACTCTGCCTCTGTGCAGAAGCTGTGGTGGCTCTGCAGGTTGCATGGGCGCTAAGCCTTGCCTAGCCTGAGCCTTTTTTCAGAAGGATGACCCAACTCAAATTACTTGCAAAATTTGTAAACAAAATCTGAGTAGAGGCCAAAAAATCAATAGTTTGAGTACTTCATGTATGAACCGTCACATGGATATGAAGTATAAGTCACAGTGGGAAGCTCAATGCGACCTGGAAAACCACTGTCTGCCCCATCAAGTGCATCTGCGGCTTCTTCATCCTCTGTGACTGTGGGGACAGCTTCACATAGGTCTCCGGACGCAGAACTTCTACATCTTTACCCGCAACATCTAGTGCGAATTACAGGTCAGCAGCTGTTTTGGAAGTGGAAACGCCTGCTGGTGTTGAGCGCTGTCAGACATCGAGAGCACCACCTTTTTATGAATGCAACATAATATGTTCACCTGCACCTCCCTCACAGTCCAGCAGTTTTTCTGGGACACCCTACTCAACCCTGTCTCAGCACAGCAGCCAGTCCTCGGTCCCTCAGATGTGAATAAGTAAAAGACCATTTCCTTCTACCCATGCCAAAGCTAAGAGGTTGAATTTCACCATCTGCAAACTGTTGGCTACGGAAATGCTGCCTTTCCGGCTGGTGGATACAGAGGATTTGCGAGGCGAGACCTTATGGCCATCACAGTGCCCCTGTACCAGATGCCCAGTCGCCACTACTTTTCAAAGAAAGCTGTGCCTGCGTTACACCAGCATGTTGCACACAACATCACCACTTCCTTGAGAAACTCCTGGACGAGTAAGCATGGACAGGGGCGTTACATGTCGCTGACTGGGCACTTGGTGACTATGGTGACAGCAGGAGAAGGGGCTGCTGTACAAGTCTTGTCTTGCCATCCCCAAGGGTTGTGCATCAAATCTCTGTATGTAGATGTTCCTCCACTGCTTCTGCCTCCTCCACATCTTCCAGGTCTTCCACCTGCGCCCAAAGCCTGTTGGGTAATGTGACACGCGCTCAAACTGTGCAGAAGGAATCCAGCTCACCTCCTTACTATGCTTGTAGCAGGGCTCAATGCCATAAAGCAATGTTTATGTTAAAATGTCTAGGAAATGTGAGTCACACAGCTGAGGAGTTTTGGTCAGCTCTAGAGTTCGGGTTTAATCAATGGTTGTCTCCACTGAACCTGCAGCCAGGGAAGGCCATGTGCGACAATGCTGCAAACCTGCGTACGGCCCTTTGCCGGGGCAAGGTGACACACGTGTCTTGTATGTCTCATGTCTTGAATCTGGTCGTCCAGCAATTTGTAGCCCACTATCTCGGCCTAGATCCACTTCTGCAGAGGGCACAGTCACTGTGTGCTCACTTCTGCCATTCACATCCCGCAGCTCAACGACTTGCATCGCTACAGAAGTCTTTCGGCCTGCCGATTCACCGCCTGAAATGCGATGTGCCAACAAGATGGAATTCCATTCTGCACATGTTGCAGCAACTGTGGCAGCAGCGACGAGCCCTAGTGCAGTATGTTATGACGTATAGCCTGGTTCAATGCGATTCAGAGGCGGGGCAAATCATGCAGCTGAAGTGGTCTCAGATCAAGGACCTCTGCACCCTTCTGCAGAGTTTTGAAATGGCTACTAAGATGTTTAGCGCTAACAATGCCATTATCACCATGACTATTCTGGTCATCTACATGCTGGAGCACATTTTAACCAGTATTTGGAGTCAGGTGGTGGGCCAAGAGGAAGGGGAGGAAGTACAGGAGGAGGCATATGTGGAAGGGATAGCAAGATCTCAAAGGTTAAAGAAGAGAAAACCGAGGGCACCACTAATATTAAGTGGGGAGGTCTGCCTTTACTTGTCCAAAGAAAGTACCGTAGTTTAGAAAGAGAAGAAGTGACAAGTAACGGAATGGCGAGCACCACAGTGTACAAAATATATGAATCTTTATTCAAAAAAATGTTAACACATACAGCTAGAAAAAAAGCATTAAAATCAATTAAAAAAGGCTAAACAGCTCAGTGGTAAGGGGGGATCACCCCTGGCTTGTCTTTGCAGCTCAATACACAAGTAACAAAGTGCAAAAATTAGATGCTGTTACAAATATAAGAATAGAACGAAGCTTAAAGCAGCAGAAATATGCTTAGTAATATACAGCAACAGCATGTAACAGCACCTGTTTATCACAGACAACCCATCAAAAAAACCACCTTGGTGATAATCGTATTGTTTCAGCCTCGATCTGGAGAAATACCTGTTTGGAACTAGCAGCACATGCAATATGTGAGCCAGAAAGTGAGCCAGACCAGCTCTAAAATATGATGGTGGACCACAGTAACAAAAATCCTGCAAGTGATCTAGGACAGCCTACTAGCAGCAAAACTGCTGTGGCTAAGTAGTGTCACAAGGCAATATTAAACAAATCCCCTGTGAGGAGAGCCTGCCAAAGTTAGCAGAAAATAGAAAACAATTACTGAAATCACCCAAATGTTAGCATCAACCTAAGCATAGAGATCTAAAAGAAGGCTCTAGTACCAGCAGTGAGGTTACCAATTAGTGGGTGGTTGTCCACTGCATATATTTTGTACACAGTGGTGATCGCCATTCCATTACTTGTCGCTTCTTCTCTTACTAAATTAAGATCTCAAAGGTCCAGATGATTGGCAGCACCAAGGCGGCTGGCATGGGAGGGTGGGGGAGAGGGAACAACAAGGGTGCATGGTAGCAGCCAAACTGTTGATGAAGGTACAGGAGCCGAGTAAGAAATGGAGGATGAACAGGCGATGGGCATAGAAGACTCAGCAGATGAGGGAGATCTTGATCACATTGCTGTTGTGCGAGGTTGGGGGGAGAGGGCAGAGGAAGCAAGCGTGAATATTACCTCGCCACCAGAAACACAGCAAGGATTTGGGCCTCCTGGATGCGTAACCCTGGACCCTTGCGCATTTTGTGCTTCAAAACTGGAAAAATGGCCTGATCTCGCCACTCATGCCTTGGAGATTTTGTCGGGCCCCACAGCCAGCATTCTCTCTGAATGTGTCTTGAGCTCTGCTGATAGTGTGCTTATGGATAAGCGCATGCAGCTGTCTAGTGACAGTGTAGAAAGACTAATGTTTATCAAGATGAACAAGTCTTAGTTCCACAAGGACTTTTCCACCCCTTTGTCAACTTGGGGAGACTAAACGCTTGTGTACTTTTCAATGTTCTGCATTAAACTCCCCATTTCAATATTTCAACTCTGGGGCAATTGATGCCACTTAAGTGGTGGCTGTGCCTATTTTTTTTTTTTAAATAGAGACTGTTGTTGGGGTCTCCTTGCTGTTTGTTGCTTGACTTGAGAAGGGCTCTCTGAGCTCAAAACCTATCCCTAACACTCCTGCTCCTGAATAGTCAACCTTTTTGTCCATCGAACCAGTGACAAACAAATTTGCTGTATTCACATCCACCATTTTTGGGTGCATAAAAGCAGTGATTATAACATCTCCCTTAATGTTTGCGTAAACTGGTTTTGGGCATCAAACCAGGTTTTGGCAAATGTGTTGTATACACATTAACAGTTTTTGACCATTGTTTGGTCAATCTCACCTGTTCACTAGGCCTATACAGGTCACTGAGCTACCTGACTAATTTTTCGTGTAATAGTCCACAACACTTATAGTTATCCCACCTGTATGTGGTGGGGCATCACATTGATGGCAGCGCTTGCATTAGCTTTGAGTTTATCCTGACCAGTAGGCCTAAACAGGTCACTGACCTACCTCTCTATTATTTCCTGTAATACTCCTCGAAACATATAGTTATTCCACCTGTGTGTGGCGGGGCATAACACTGATGGGAGCCCTTGCATGAGCTTTGAGTTTATCTGCCCACTACGCCTAAACAGGTCACTAATCTACCTGACTAGTTTTTTCGCTAATATTCCACAAAACTTATAGCTGTCCCACCTGTGTGTGGCGGAGCATAACATTGATGGAAGTGCTTGCATGATCTTTTAGTTTGTCCGGTCCACTAGGCGTAAACAGATCACTGACTTACCGCTCTATTATTTTCTGTAATACTCCACGAAACGTATAGTTGTTCCACCTGTGTGTGGCGGGGCATAACATTGATGGGAGCACTTGCATGAGCTTTGCGTTTATCTGGCCCACTAGGCCTAAACAGGTCACTGACCTACCTGACTAGTTTTTTCGGTAATATTCCATCAAGTATATAGTTGTCCCACTTGTGTGTGGTGAGGCATAACATTCATGGGAGCACTTGCATAAGCTTTGAGTTTATCTGGCCCACTATGCCTAAACAGGTCACTGACCTACCTCTCTATTATTTCCTGTAATCAACGAAACTTATAGTTGTCCCACCTGTGTGTGGCAGGGCATAACATTGATGGGAGCACTTGCATGATGTTCCCTGAGGAAGGAGCTGGGTTTGTGGCTCTGAAACGCGTAGGACAATAAAAGCATAAGTCGATCCAGACATCCTGGTGTTCTGGTTCCTTCATTTCTGGAGCAGCAGTGTGGACAGTGAGACACTTCGTCCAAGGAAATCTAAACAGGTCAGTGACCTAACTGACTAGATTTTTTTAGTAATATTCCACAGAACTTATAGTTGTCCCACCTGTGTGTGGCAGGGCATAACATTGATAGGAATACTTGCATGAGATTTGAGTTTATTCGGCCCACTGGGCCTAAACAGGTCACTGACTTACCTGACTATTTTTTTTGGTAATATTCCACAAAGCATATAGTTGTCTCACATGTTTTTGATGGAGCATAACATTGATGGGAGCGCTTGCATGAGCTTTGAGTTTATCCGGCCATTAGGACTAAACAGGTCACCGACCTACCACTCTATTATTTTCAGTATTCCTCCACGAAACGTATAGTTGTCTCACATGTATGTGGCGGGGCATAACATTGATGGGAGTGCTTGCATGAGCTTTGAGTTTATCCGGCCCAGTAGGCCTAAACAGGTCACTGACTTACCTCTCTATTATTTCCTGTAATACTCCACAAAACGTATGGTTATCCCACCTGTGTGCGGCAGGGCATAACATTGATGGGAGCACTTGATGGGCTTTGAGTTTATCTGGCCCACTAGGCCTAAACAGGTCATTGGCCTGCCTGATTAGTTTTTTCGGTAACATTCCACAAAACCTATAGTCCCACCTGTATGTGATGGGGCATAACATTGATGGGAGTGCTTGCATGAGCTTTGCGTTTATCTGGCCCACCAGGCCTAAACAGGTCAGTGACCAACCTCTTTAGTTTTTCCTGTAACACTCTACATAACTTATAGTTGCTGAGCAATGTTTAACCTTGAAATGCTATGCCAGGTCCTGTTCCAGACCCTGTGCCATGCAGGTAGGCTGAGCCATTCAGCAATTGTTGGTCTGGGACAACGGATGCCATTTTGTTGTGGTCTGACCATTTGTGAAGAATGAGGAGTTTTGTTGGGGTCCCCTTGCTGTGTGGTACATGATATGAGCAGGGCGTGACATGCCTATACATGTGTCTCATCCTCCTTTTACTCCTCCACCTCTTTTTACTTAATGTATAAAACTATTGCCACTTTTTTGTTATCTATTCTGAGTAGTTTGGAAGCTTTTGGACACCTTTGAAGGTGTTTTCTATGTGTTTGCTGTTGCCTGCCATTGATTCCAATGGGGTTCAACGGTGTTCAACCAACATTCGACGAACAATTCATCAAACACACCCCAATTCGGCGAATCAAATTGAATTTGAACAATTAGGTGTTGGCTCGTCACTACTCTCGGCTTACCCGGACACTATTCACGCAGGTTGCTGCTGGGATAGTGGCAGGGTAAGCCAAGATTAATTCCTCACCGCTTACTATACCACACATATGGATTGATACATGTATATATTTTACATGGATTTACCTGGGGTATAATGCTTATTGTTAAACAGATTTCCTAAACCTGTGTATTCTCAGACCGATTTTTGGAAGAATTTGGTGGGTGAGTGTCTGCATATTATTGCACTTTATGCATTATAGATGTTTTTAAATTAATTTTTGTGTGTTACTTTGTCTAGTATTATACCTACTAAAATTTGTATATGTTTCTATAAATGGATCTTTGGGTGATCCCAATTCTTTATACACACTTACTTTGCTCTTTATGTATGATCAATGTGACCAGACGGGTCGTGACTAGAAGATGTCAACATGAAGGTCTGACCAGAGGGAGAGAAAACAACAGAAGACTAATAAGATGAGACGTCAGAGGTTAGTCACTGGATGAAAATATTTAACAGCGCACAGGAAACGTGTCCTGAAGCGTTTCCCTGTGCGCTGCTGTAAAGCGCACATCCTGGACCATTGTGTGTGGCCGGCTGCTAAGGTGAACAGCAGGTTACTATGGGGCTCCATTGCCTGGCAGCAGTGGAGATTTCTAAGTTTTTAACGGTTCCGTCATGGTAGGGTCACAACGCAAATGTGACCCTAGCCTAAGTCTATGTGCCCGATGTGTGTTTGTCCTGTGTTGTTTTACTGAGTTTTTGCAGCAAAAATGCAGCACCCACAGCTTTAAAGAGGACCTGTCACCAAATCAGGCATGGTGATCTAATTACAGCACTGGATGCAGCATGTCTGCAGCATCCAGGCAAGGGATCCCCCAGCACTTGAGCAGCCCTGTACCCCAAGATAATACACTTAGAAAACGTACATGCTGCAGCCATTAAGGAGGTGGCTAGGGGCTGCAGCCAAGGGCAGATTCACACCCCTGCATGTTTAATCTGCCCACCGCTGCCAATAATTCTCTCTCTCTTCAGCAGCATTTAAACAGAGTTTTTTTTTCTCTCTCCCAGAAATGTCCGTTTAGCCCTGCCCCTGAGGGGAGGGGCCAAAGGGCAAGTTCTGAAAAAAAACAAACCTCTGTTTAAATGCTGCAGACAGGGAGAGAATGATTGGCAGCGGTGGGCAGATTAAACATGCAGGGGGTGTGAATCTGCCCTTGGCTGCAGCCCCTAGCCACCTCCTTAGTGGCTGAAGCATGTAAGTTTTCTAACTGTATTATCTCGGGGTAAAGGACTGCTCAAGGGCTGGGGGACCCCTTGTCTGCATGCTGCAGACATGCTGCATCCAGTGCTGTAATTAGATCACCATGCCTGGTTTGGTGACAGGTCCTTTTTAACATTGAAGTCAAGCTGAGTTTCCAAAAGCTGTGCCCACCATGTGCGCTTTTAGGTGTTGCATTTTTGCTGCCAAAAATGCATGCGTTTAAAAAAGTCCATCTCAGTTATCATGTGTGCTTTTCAATTGACAGCCATACTAATCAGCTGGAAAATGCAGCACTAACAAATACAGCACAAACACAGCAAAAATGCACCAGAAAGGCATTGGTGCGTTTTTGAAACAGCTGCATTTTTGTGGCATAAAAAACGCAGCACAAACACAGCTCAAAAAATTTGCACAGTAGGCACATAATGTTACGTAGTCCGCTATTGCTAGGTATAAAATAACTGCTGATAGAGAGACATCTGACCAGAAGACCAGTCCATCAATCTCCTAAGAAAAGAAGATTCACCATATTTCATTAGCAGTCATGTCATTTTATATCTAACAACAGATGACTCTATGAAATAAATTTAGGGAGCTATAAATAACAAGAGAATCCGATGTGTAAAGGATGGTGCTTTACATAGCAAAAGTAGCATATACAGTGGGGGAAATAAGTATTTGATCCCCTGCTGATTTTGTAAGTTTGCCCACTGACAATATATACTTTTAAGGGAAGAGTAACAATGAGAGATAGAATATGAAAAATAAAATAAAAAAAAAATCACATTGTCTAAATTATATAAATATATTTGCATTTGAAGAGAGAAATAAATATTTGATCCCCTACCAACCATTAGGAGTCCTGGCTCCTACAGGCCAGTTAGATGCACCTTATCAATTCATTACCTGAATTAAAGTCAGCTGTCTTAAATTGTCACCTGTATAAAAGACTCCTGCCCTCACAATCAATTAATAAATCAGAGTGTAAGGCTGGCTTCACACCACGGTGTGATCCGGTCCGGAGCTGTCTGGGATGACCCTGACAGCCCCGGACCGGATCATCACACAGAACCGGAGGGCCAAGTATGCTCTCCAGTCCTGTGTGCAGCCGGACACAGCTGCAGCTGCTAATGATTCAGGACCGTGGCTCGCAAGGAGCTAGTCGCGGTCCTGAAAGAACAGTGGCGTGCAGGCACCAGTGTCCGGTTCCCGGATCCTCCCAGACCGGGACAATCCGGCCCCATAGGCTCCCATGTTAGGGAGCACCAGATTGCCCTGGATCCGGGAGGATCCGGGAGAATCCGGGCAAATCCGGGATCCTGCAAATTGGGGAGGTTTTTCTCCCCGGACACAAAAATGTTGCAAGCAACATTTTTGTGACCGCAGAGAATAATCCGAATTCTCCCGGATTCCACCGCAGAGATGAAACTGGATGGCAGAGAGCTGTCATCTGGCTTCATCCGGCCCCATAGGCTACTATGGGGCCAAAAACCGGTCCGGGGCTGTCTGATTTAAACCGGACAGCCCCTGACCGGATCACACCGTGG
Source organism: Allobates femoralis (assembly GCA_033576535.1). Taxonomy (NCBI): domain Eukaryota; kingdom Metazoa; phylum Chordata; class Amphibia; order Anura; family Aromobatidae; genus Allobates; species Allobates femoralis. The sequence continues at coordinate 279,757,687 of JARQOC010000002.1, read as the reverse complement.
TGTGAAGCCAGCCTAACCTTTACAAAATGGGCAAGACCATTGAGCTTTCAAAAGATGTCAGGGAAAAGATCCTAGACCTGCACAAGGCTGGAATGGGCTACAAAACCAAAAGTAAGACGCTGAGTGAAAGGGAGACATCTGTTGGTGCAATAGTAATAAAATGGAAGAAATACAAAATGAGTTATAATCGGCATCGATCTGGGGCTTTCTGCCAAATCTCACCTCGTGGGGTATGCAGGATTATGAGAAAGTTGAGAGATAAGCCTAAAACTACATGGGCGCAGCTTGTTAATGATCTCAAGGCAGCTGGGACCACCGTCACCAAGAAAACCATTGGTAACACATTACGCTGTAGTGTATTAAAATCCTGCAGTGCCCGCAGAGTCCCACTGCTAAAGAAGGCACATGTGCAGGCCTGTCTGAAGTTTGCAAATGAATACCTTGGTGATTCTAAGAGTGGCTGAGATAAGGTGTCGTGGTCAGATGAGACAAAAATTGAGCTTTTTGACATTAACTCAACTCTCTGTGTTTGGTGGAAGAGAAATTCTGCCTATGACTCAAAGAACACCGTCCCCACTGTCAAGCATGGCAGTGGAAACATTATATTTTGGGGTATTTCTCTGCTAAGGGTACAGGACTACTTCACTGCAACAGTGGGACAATGGATGGAGCCATGGACCATAAAATCCTGAGTGATAACCTCCTTCCCTCCACCAGGACATTAAAAATGGGTTATGGCTAGGTGTTCCAGCACGACAATGACCCAAAACATACAGCCAAGGCAACAAAGGAGTTGGTCAAAAAGAAGCACATTAAGGTGATGGAGTGGTCTAGCCAGTCTCCAGACATTAATCCCATAGAAAATTTATGGAGGGATCTGAAGCTCTGACTTGTCAAGCAACAGCCTCAAAATCTTAATAATATCGAGATGATCTTCAAAGAGGAGTGGTCCAAAATTCCTCCAAACATGTGCGCAAACCTCATCATCAACTACAAGAAACATCTGACTGCTATGCTTGCCAAAAGAGTTTTGCCAAAAAGTATTGTCTTGTTTGCCAGAGGGATCAAATACTTATTTCTCTTTGCAAAGTGCAAATAACTTTATATAATTTAGATGCCACAGACCAGCACTAAACACAAAGTCTAAAGTATGGCCAGCCACCCCCAGACTGCTACAGCCCTCCCCAGCCACCCCCTCTCCACACAGCCCTCAGCTCCTCTACTTACCCGGTGTACTGAATCTGTAGCTCTGTGCACCCCTCTGTGAGCTGCAGATTTGGCACACTTGGTCAGTAGAGGAGCTGAGGGCTGTATGCACTCCAGTGTGCCCTCAGCTGGTATTTGCCTGTGAACATTCTGTGCAGGAGCTGATTCTCCTCCTCTCACCCCAGCTGCTAGCTCTGTGATCTACTGTGTGCAGGAAATAGAGAGGAAGACCAGCTCGCCTGCACACTGCACAGAGCGGCCACAGGTAAGCAGGAGGTGACAGCACACAAGAGTGCACATAGCCCTCAGCTCCTACACTGACCCAGTGGGAGAAATCTGCAGATTACAGAGTGGTGCACAGAGCTGCAGATTCAGTACACTGGGTCAGTAGAGGAGCTGAGGGCCATATGCAGAGGGGGGTGGGTGGTCAAGTTTGGAACTGGGGGGGGGGGCTGTACCAGTCTGGGGGTGATTGGCCATACTGTAGACTGGGGAGGGCGTGTGTGTGTTGGAGTCTGGGAGTAAATGATCAGTTCTTCATTTACTTGCAGCTCCAGCACAAACATGACCCCTGGACATTCTCTGGCTGCCATAAATAGGTGATATCTAGAAAACTCTGCAAAATGTTGACAGGATGTAAATTACAAACATTCTGCAGCCTAGATACACATGTAAATTATAGAAAAAGCCCAGACAACCCCTTTAAGGAGAGGGTGCCAATAGATTTGTCCAGCCCACTTTTGGACTTTTGTGTGAAATTATGTCCAATTTGCCTTTTTTCTCAGGTTTTTTTGTTCCAATACACACAAAGAAAAGTATATAAAAAAAGTGTATAACAAAACATGTGTAATTCCAATAATTTTTTGTGAGTAATACTTCATTTTCTTAAACAATTTTCAATTTTGCACATCTTGAGGCTGAAATTTTTGCCCATTGTTCTTTGCACACAAACAGACTGCAAAAAGATCCATGAATATACATGACCTACTGGTAAAAAGTCATTATCAGCCATGCAATACATAGACCCAGTCATTTATCAATCGTGTACAGGGCCATTTTTTCATGTAAAATATGCATTGCTTGCTCAAATTTGGAAAAATGTAAATTAATTTACTAATACGGATGGAAAGTTACAAAAGAGAGTCAAACAATTCTTGAGGT